>UXGD01000042.1:0-136052 GCA_900474315.1 Torymus auratus
AATTTTGTTTTTCCCCGCCATATGTGTGCCGCCGGCCAGAATATAGTTTGCACGTTTCCGCTAGGCGGCGCACTCCTTCCCACTCCTTACCTCACGTACCTAAGTAAGCCGACTCGACTGGATATAGTAGCGCGTCGCCGACATATCGCCAACTTTTATCACTCGAACATCTCTTAGTAGATGGTCGTCAGCAACTACCGAAATATATTGAGTTATGATTATTTCGATAAATTATTACTATTAGAAAATGTTGTTGTTTTCAAGACGAGTCAAGATTCTTTACATTTTTGACACCATAATCTTGATATTGTATCGAAAACTGTATATAAAAATTGTATCGATTATTGTCTTGAATATTGAGGTAATCAGGCAAGATAATACAATATCAAGAGTAATTCTGTTTAAAGTTTGTGACTCTCGCGTAACGCAGCGCTGGTATAGACGACCTGAGCGGCGTTTTTAACAAATTTGACGAGTCGCATGACAGTATCGGGCAGTTTTTCAGTTTCATGTCTAAACAATCTTGTTATATCATGCAGCACTAATTTGCATCGATTCGTGTAGTAGATAGTTCAAAATATTTTCCAGTCAAATATGTATTGTTTATTACTGACAATAAAAATAAATAATACGTCGTTTTAAACGCACCGCAAGTTTTTAAACTAAAATTAATTTCCATAGCCGTCGCGTTAAACATAACCACGAGCATAATTTAATATAATGACGAATTACAATGTATTTTCGTGAAGACTTTAAACAGGCGATTTTCCTTGACGCCTATATGCATTCAAAAGATAGAAAGGACTATACCTGCTCACACATCACGCACGTTCTCTTCCGCGCAGCAATTGCCGCGTACGTCGCTCATTAAAAGAAAAAGGGTGACGAAGAGTCCTCTCCGCTGGCGCGCGCCTCCTCCTCTCTCGCGGCAAGAAAAAAGAAGCGAACAATTAGCGTCCAGCAGATGTCACACATAATGGAACGAGTGTACGAGCGTGTACGAAAGAGAGGGAGAGAGAAAGACAGCAGCGGCGCGGCGACGCGAGACGTTGATGATTTTCGCCGGAAACAATTTGCCCGTGCGAAATTTACGTGCGACGGCGGGACTCGCTCTCTCGAATGTGCAGGCGTCGCCGTCGTCGTCGTCGTCCTCGCAAGTTGTTTCGCATGCAAATTCGTTTTATTGTCAGGCCTGCGTAATACATATATACGTAAACGTGTGTGTGCTCATCGCGAGGACGAACGCGCGAACAAGAAAGAAAGGGAAAACGCTCGGACACACGAGGGACAGTCGAAAGAGAGAAAGAGCTGCGCGGTTAACGCGCGTGCGGACTATTCTCTGGACCCGTGTAAACGGCCATCTTCCATCCGAGTCGTCGCGCCCCAACTTAATTTCCTTTCTCGCTCTCTCCCCGCGGACGTCCTCCACTGGCCCCTCTTTAATTACTGCCAATTGTCCGCGCCCACCAGCCGCACACCCGCGCGAATTATGTTATTTCGTTATACGAGCTGCTGCTGGCCGCGCGCACTGGTCTGACGAATTTCTGCTCGCCTCTCTAAATACGCAGCGCGCTGTGCAGAGGCCAAGCGCGGAAGGAAGAAAGAAAAGACAGGAAGGAAAGAATTTGACAGGGATGGGCGAACGCGACGTAAGATAGACAGTATAAGAGTGGGCGTAGGCGGCGGCTTATTTAAGATGTAGATTTGATGCGCGATATTTCTCTCTTCTTGCTCGCGAGAGTCTCGTGAAAAATGAAGTATAACCCTGAACGCGTATGTGTATTTTTATACTTCAGATGCAGAGGTAAAATTAATGGTTAGGAAAATAATAACAATAATCTTGCGGTGGTAGTACAGTAGTCGCGTGTTACACAAATTGGGGCATTATGAAATTTTAATACCCCCGTGGTATATATACGCCTGTCTCTCCCGTGGCACAGGCGCTCTCTCGTCACTACGCGGAATAATAACGTTGACCGCAACGATGAGGGGTGAGTCGCTCCTCCTACCCCCAAGGAGCGGCAAGCGTCCGGTCGTGCAAAAGTTACGAGCGGAATTGTAAAAAGCGATAAACACGTTCAATTATTCAACGAGAGGGCAAATCGAATTTGCAACTGTTTAAGTTCGACGCGAAACGGCGAGGGAGAGGGAGGAGGATGAAGTATATATATGTATGATGTGTGTGCCGTTGCTGAATTATTTTCATGAAATATTAGAATTTCTGGAATGTTTTATAATTTTAATATAAAATGAGCGTGCGGAGAGAAAAGGATGATTAATCATCATAATGAATTCAATTTTAATTTTCCTTTCTCCGCTTTATATATTGTATTAATAACACATTCAGACGGGGGCGACCGCGTGGCACGTATAGGGTTTCGCGTTTCAATGCGCGAAAGGTATTTTTGGTCGAATGTTTACATTAATTAAAGGCAACATTTTCATATAGTCGCGTGTGTGTGGGGATATCTCTCTCGGATTTTTTCTCTATTATTATATCATATCATTATTCGTTTAATTATTCAAAAATAATTGAACTCCGTCGACGACGAATTAATTATAAAGTCGCATACAGCACTCTTATTATACAGAACAAAAAGCGATGTCGTATATAGTTCTTTTTTATACACGCAGAAAAATATACGCGTAACCCAGAACGCAGGAGGAGAAAATTCATTTAAATGCAAGAAGGCCTTTGTTAATTTGCAATAATTAAGTTTATTGCAAGCCCTGGCTATTAGACGAGAGCTGCTCTCGCACAATTAAGAACATTCGCGCGCAGTCTCGGAATTCCCTATGCATTTATCCCCCGACAATCGCGTTATTGTACTAAGTAGCGAGGGGAAGGAGAAAGCCCGGCCCTTTTTTCAAGCCGGCTAAAAAATCTCTCGCTCTTTCACTTGTACTTCTCACTTTGTTACTTACTTACTTATGTTCTTACTCCACTTAGTTTAATCGCTCGCCAACCCCCTGCGCCGCTTGGTAGCAGCTCGGCGCGGGTCGCTCCCTCCCTCCCCTCCTCCTCCTCTACTACCCCCCTACATCCACTTGTTTTTCCGCCTTATCCCCCGAGGCTAATTCATTACTTAATTCCGTTAGTTCTCTCTCGCGCTCCTTCTTCCCTCTCACTCGCCCGCTCGCTTCTTGCGTTTCACTATTCTCTCTCGCTCAACCCCTTCCCCCCTCTCTCGCTCTCTCTCGGCCAACCTCATTAAGCTCGACTACTAGCTAATTAAAGTAATTGCTAAATAAATTGCAATTACACTAATGGCCCGCGAGAGAGGGAGCCGTCGTCGCGCTTTCGACCTCCCCCTCCCCCCATTTTTTCATTTCGCACGCCCGCCCGCCCGCGCGCTAAATTACTAATTGATTTTTTTGATTTATTTTCAATCATGCCGAGTAGTCTCTCTCTCGCCCCCTACCTCTGTTGCCGCGGTATACTCTACGCGAGAGCAGGGCGATCGAAAAAAATAACGGAAGCCTTAAAAAAGGCGCGGGAAATAAATCTTTTGTAGCTCGGTGGAACACACGCGGAGGGGAGGAGGAGAGGATTTTGGCCGCCCGCCCCACGAAACAGCTCGGTGTATACGTGCAGAAATAAAAAACGTTACGGAGTAATATCGCTTTATTGACTGTAAGTATTTTTGAGTGCAACGATGCAACTCTGCGCGACGCGGCGTGTGCAGTGCGTTTCGCGCGAGATGTATATACGCGGCTTGCTGCAACGCACGCGCACATATTTTTTACGCCCAAATCGAGTTATGGATTTTTTAACAATATTTTTTTCGTATTTTGGCAAATGCAATCATGGAACTAGTCTGATACACCTGGTCAAACATATACGTGCACGCGTGTATATATATATGTAGAGCGAGAGCTTTGTACGAAGCCGCGCGCAGAGAAAGGAAATTGAATGTTTCGATATTTTTCGGTATCCGGAATATTTGTGAAATCGAATGTGCGCAGTTTTACGCTCGGCTGCGCGCGAGAGACGCGTAATGGGGTCGATTGGTTTTTAATTACCGTATACGGAAAAAATTCGAAGGATCCGAGTCTTTGATCCTGACTGTTCATATATTTCTCTAACAGAGGAGAGCGAGAGAGAGATCGAGGTTCATATACGCACGCGCGAGTAGCTTTTTGTTTGCCAGAGGAAAAACTTGTGTCCGTTGACGCTATATATACCGATACGAGCGTGTTTTCATTAAATAATTTTAATCTCATCTATTGACTCGCGGGTGGTTTTTCCATCCACTTTTTGAATTATTCACCAAGAAAATTGACTGCACCCTCGTACAAAATATATGATAATATACACTCGGTGGTTCGACCGGATGTTTCGACCTCTGATATATATATGCATTCGTAGAATTTAATATTTTTCTCATTGGTTGGTTGAAAATTTTATAATTCCCCTCCAGATCCGCTCGCGGCGAGCTATTTTAATTAGTTTTGTGAGAGGGGAGGGAGGTGCATTTAAAAGCAATACCTCTACATTTATGTTTAATATCAAAATATTATACTTGCTGTAATTAAATTTACCTTCATTTTTGACCAAATCAAAAGCATCGCGCCATGCGGCCTTGGATGGAAACGGGGGGGCCTGTATATAAAATTAATTATAAAATCTATATATGCATGTATTACATATGCGTCTGCTGGCGCATATATCGTTGCCGAAATTAAATTTAATTTCGCGTCATTCAAAGGCCGTTTCTTCCGATATGACAAAAGCTGTATAAATGCGCCCAGTAATACATGCCATTGCCAGATTAACGCGATCATAGTACATCGCGGTGATCCGCAATCATTAGTATACCAGCCCTCTCCATATATACGTTAGTTTTTGTCATTAGATCCCGTAAGAAGCCATCGCTCACATAACGGCGCTAATTACGTCTGATTCATACTTCCCATCCAGCGGCTGTTTACACACAGCTGCGCGCGCAGAGCTCCCGCAAAAACGTCTTCATTAGCACGATTGTGCTCACTCTCCCACGCGCACTTTCCCCCAATATCCTCGAGCCTACTTACTTATACCAACATGTACAGAAATACGCACACACAGGCGTACAAAAAGAAGCGCTCACTGTGATGCGTAATTCCCTCTCTCGCGCGCGGGCGCGTTTGATCGCGTCGCGTGTAGACGCAGTCGAGCGTCTAAGCTGCGTCTGAATAGCGACGTCTGCGAATTGAAGAAGATGTGTATTATATGTATATATATTTCGTTGGTATAGCTCGAGGGGGTTGTGGCTAGAGTGAGAAAGAGGGAGAGAGAGAGAGGGTTGTGCACGAGCAGGATAGACGCCTTGAAATGAATCGGACAAACGGACAGACGTGACGGGCATAATTCCGCGGTAAGCAGTACTCAGGGGGGTTGCAGCCTCTGCGATCTGCGCCCTCGCGCGCTCGCTCTCTCGGACACCTGTCAATTCTCAGCAGAAAATATTATCGAACGGTATAACAGAGAGGCGAGATGTGCGCCACCAGAGCATCTCTCACGCTGCAAAACGAAATTCAATCTTTATGATCGCGAGACCCTGTGGGAGTAATAACGATCTTTTTTATTTTTGGTATAGGGTATTACTCTATATTGTAAAGGATGTTTATGGATGGGTCGGAGCATTCGTAGAAAATGGATATTATTGTAGAATTTCTGTGTTTGTTTAAAACGAATTCTGGATTACAAAGATATTGAAGTTACGTCTGATATTACATAAAGTTTCTATCAATGTTACGGAACGAAATAGTAACATTTATTTGAACGTGTATTAGAAAAATGATCAGAAATAGCGATTAGATATAATTTCGTAATATCTGAATTTTATATGAAGAAATAGATATTTTATATTACAAAAGAGATTCTAAAATGTATTGATTTCTTCCACCGAAAAACAATTGGTGCTCATCGCTTAGTTAGTTGTTAGCGTTTGACTACAAAATAGTCAGTTCACGTTGGGATGTCAATTAAATAATAAGTCACGGGAAGATAACCTAATTTGTGGATTGCTTTAAATAAAAGTTTTTTAAGTTCAAACAAAAGTATCTTGTGATTTATCTCTCCGTCCATATTTCCTATTAGTTCCGGAACAACCAATATAAGTATAACAAAAACTAATTATTTCTTTTAGACAGATAATCAACTAGCATTAAATCGAAATAATATTTCACCTCGCAATAACACGTAATTCTCAACACAAACACAACAAAGGGAACGAACTTACGACAAAACTTCGGCCAGAGATATATTCCGCGCACCCACTCGCTCGCCGGGGCGTTATCGTTTCGCGAGATTACGCGGGCGTAGGAAATCCACATACGCTCAAGCAAGGGAGAAAGAGAGAGAGCGAGATGATACTTTAAATAAACTCGGAATATGCTTAACGCTCGCGTACCCTTGTATAGGTAAGTCGTCGCTCGTATATGCTCATACACACACACACATGTACATCCTTTAGCAGCCGCGGCACAAATGATATCTCCGTGTTCTCGCGAGGAATATTATATGTCAATACGCCGCCGTGGCGGTGGCGCGGGCACGGCGTTAAGCGGCTTACGAGGGCGCGTGCATTGTCGTCCCCGCGTCCCATCCCCGAGACACGACGTCGCTCTCGCGGATTACCTTCAGACGTCGGGGATCCCGAATCTCTCTTCTAGCAGCTCTTAACGGTATTAAAAAACACGCATACTGCGAGGGAAGAAGAAGAAGAAACACATATGTGTGTATGTATATTGTCGGCGGCCCTTAAACACGCCGTCAAAGGTAAAGAAGTTATACACAGCGCGGCGTATACACAAAGCGTGTCCCTTTCGGGGCAAAGGGCCCGCCGCCGCCGCGCGCAAACTCACTTGACACGAATCCCATTGCGCGGCAAATATCACGCGCGCTCGCGCTCAATATTTTCGGCAAACAAGTTAAGTGCCTCTAAGTGGAGAGAGAGAGAGAGAAAGAGAGATAGAGCAAAGCGATGGAGAGGAGGTTCACTCTTTTGCCGCGCGAGGCTCGTTTACACATTGGTTAACAAAGTATATCCGAGATGGAGCTTGTTCTTTATGTGGAGGATGTGTGTGCCTGTCTGCGTATTCGCTTATCGCGGGGACGGGTCAATTTGGCGTGGCGACGGCGGCAACTGCGATGTTTGCTCGGAGGTACCGGTTGCCGGGGCATAGGTCGACGGGGAAAATTAGTCGTTTGTGTGTAAGTGGAGGGGGAAGTTCGTTAGAAGTATGTTTGGATTGAATTGTGCTAAGAGAACATTTTCATGATTTGTAGTAAAAGATCTTTATAAAAAGGGTAAAAAATGTCACAGAAACAGAAATTGTAACCATAATAAATTTTTTTGAAAATTGGAGCATATAAATATTCTCAAATGAATAGTGTGTGGTTTTCTTGAAAAGTCCTCATTTTCATAATACACTATACAACTTCGTAGCCTAGTAAAATCAACATACTGTCCATAAAACAGGCTCCTTTTCGCGTTCCAACAATAACACACATGCACATACCATCCAAAATCACCAACTCCCTCAGCCTACTGCTCCCACGCTCTATTTATCCAAAACTAAAACGACTACCATACCCGTCTGCCCCCCCCGTCACCATTTCAAAATTTCTATGGCCTCAGATGGTCTTTCCAACCCGTACCAGAACGAAAGACCTGGCTCTGGCTGGCTGCGCGGTACCTACTACCTCTTCTGCAAACACGCGCTCTTATCGCGCTCGCGAGGCTAATGGAACGTCGGCGGACGACGCGGCGCCGGGCAGTGCCGCTGCCTGCATATAGCGCGTCGAGAGAGATCCCGCGTAAATGATTGCGTCGTGTCAATGTTTGCTCTCCCTTACGAAGTTCCACTCGCTCGCGCCGCGGGGCGTTTAAAATAATCTCTCGCTCCTCGCTCGTCTCCTTTTTCAATTTTTGCCCTCCCCCCGGCGCGCGCACCACACGCTGAAAGAACCTGTGCGTGTGGACAGAAAGGGACGTTTTCGGAATCGCGCATACAGTCCTTTTGCGCCTGGAAGCTCGCTTGTTGAACTTAAAATATCGAGTTTGACATTTGTAACGCGCGCTAGCGCTATTTGACGTTCGGGGACGGCTGTGGACGAGTGAATTATTGATGCGCACGGTTTTGTAAGGAAATATGATGTACAGTGGAGGCAGGTTCTTTATTTTTTGTAATGACAGGGACGGGTTTGTTTAGTTCTGAAGTAAGTTTGAATTTTTAAATTTACACGGTAGTGTAAATAGTTGATGGAGTTTTTATTGGGAAAAGTGCGGAGAATTTTACATGAAGCTCCGCGGAAGGTATAATAAACTAGAGGATGATGCTAATATTTATTTCACGTTTGCTATTCCGGGAATTTTACTTCAACTTCTCGGTATTTAAAAAAATTAGCCAGCGAGTGAATATAGCGAAAAGCTACGGTAATTTAATGTAGATAAAAAGGAAGCTATTAAAAATAATGATCCCGCTCTCATTCATATTTATACTCTACAACAAATAGTTTTTCCTTTGAAATTTTAATTTTTCTACTCGCAAGCGCGGAATGATTCGCCGCTTCCGTATGAAACTTTAAGCGCAAAAAAAAAATACTAATAAAACTACAATGTTTATTCGAAAAATTCAGATTAATTTATAAAAAGTTCCGATATATCTCATATCCTTTGTCCCGCGATATTTAATGTTTTTCACCTCCTCGCCATAAATTTAACAATAAATTTATATTTCAACTTTTATATTATTTTTACGACACAACGAGCATAAATATGTAAATATACCCGCGCGAACGCGGTGAAAAAAAAAAACATCTCACTCTCAGTGCAGACTATATGACCGCGCAATACGACGGCAAACGACGCGAGAAAAAACACTTACGCGGTGGCAGCGGCGGCGGTGTCGGTGTACAGTCAAGGAACTCGCATTAGGTATACGACCGCCTCTGACACGTCGGTTATAAATAATATCTACGCCTGCACGTATATGTACAAAGCATAAGCGAGCGGATAATTTTATTTAAGGTAATGAGAGGCCGGCGCGCGCGCGAGAAACGGCTGTATCATTATTTTCTAATTGGGCCATTATTCGTTAAATGAGAGAGAAGGGCATACTCCTCGGCAACTTAGAAACGCGAAGAAGAGCAGGTGTTCTCTCTCTCTCTCTCTCTCTCGTTGCAATTAGTACGTTTGCGAATATACGCGTGTATACGCACGTACCTATATATACATACACGTGTGTAATTTACGCCTAGCCATTCGCGAGCCCGTAAATTGTTCTCGTAAATTCAATTAGACGCGCTTCTTTCTGTTTTATTTTTCTCTCTTCGTTGCCCGTGCGTCGATTCTTTCGTGTATTTGCCGCGAAATTTTAATGAACGCCCGCGCGCGCCGTACAGAGAAACCTAGTAGTCGCGAAAGAATAGCGCGCGCGGGTACAATTGGATCCTTCATTAAATTCCGGAACAAACGGTCCCTACGTGTATACATACGTACGTACACACCTACATACACGTGTTCGTTTTCTCGGACTCAATACGTGACGTACAACGCGAGCCGCAGAAAAAGATCGCTCTGCCGATACATACGTTTAGCACGAGAGCGAGAGCCAGCCCTCTCTTTCCGTCGGGCGCTTTTCAGCGAGAGAGAAAGAGCTCACACAGCATTAATACGTTATGCACGCGAACGCAGCGCGCGCGCGGGCTGCTTTTCAATTAATAATTCATAAGTGCGTTATGGGTGGGCCACTTCGCCGTCGTCGTCGTCGTCCTCCTCTTCGCAACACCTACATGCTCTTCCGTGTATATACTTCTCTCTACGCGGCCTCTCCCCTCCATTAGCATGGAGCTGAATTATGGAAGGGGACCCAGCGTCGCGCGCTATTACAATAATAACGTAATTACGTCGACCCCGATCGTGATTAACTATATACTTACGTATACGGCTTCGCGCGATCGTCTTTTGTGAAAAGTCACGTCCGCGGCGCGCGTTGACGGTTTATTTCGGCTCGTTTGTCGTGGTAAATACACTCCGCCGTGGCGTGTGATTTTTCGCATTAAGGCCGAGGGAATTCACGCGGAAAATATCTCTGGTCTCGAGCTCGCTTGTGTGCTGAATATAGGGACGACGGCCGATGGACCGCCGAGATATATACATGCGGACACCGAGTACACGAGGGAGAAAGAGAGAGAAGGAAATAATAGCCAAAGGAATGCGGGATAAAGAGAGAGAGAGGTGGATCGCGGGGAGGGAGAAAGAGATGAAACAGATATCAAATTGTTCGATCAGTGCGCACGCGAGAGCGCGCGCACACGACAAAGAGTTTCGGGGGGAGGCCGCAGCACAGCCGCCGCTGCGAATTCGCGCTGGAAAATTGATTTTAGCGCGAGGCTTTGTGAAATGAAACCTGCCGCCGCTGCCGCCACTGCCATTAACAACGATAAAAATAATCCAATCCGACGTTTGTTTGATCTATCAGCGACTATATTTTTCGAAATATGTTGTAGCCGATGATCATTGGGTTTCGGCTGTAGTTGCATATATACATACCTCGTCTCTCCGCGCGGCCGGCCGAATAAAGCGTGAAATATGGAACGGCCCGGTGTATCCATCGAAATGTCAAGCCGGGGGGAAATAGTGATTCGAAAAAAATGTTCGCCGCTGCTGCTGCGCTGCAGAGCCGCTAAGGATTACACTCGGATTTTAGTTATTTCGAAATGTTCGATAAAAAGTCGTAACTTACGGGGGTGGCCCGGGATATTCCGGGAAAAATGCAGCGCGTATACTATATGCGGTAGCGAGGGCGCGCACGGGTTATTTATTAGTATTGTAAAATTCCGCGGGAATAATTTAATTCGTTTTCGGTGTTTTTTTGGGGAGTAGAGTGTGGGTGCGCCGCGCCTTCTTTTATTATGTAAATTTTAATATAATTTGTTTGTTCCGGCGGGCAGTAAATGAATGGTTATAATTAATTTTTGGTGTATCACGCGGCTGTGCGACGGCCGCTGCATGCATGCGCGCGCCCGCGCCGACGGTAAATGAATAATTGCGCGAAAGAAATAATAAATGCTTCGGTAATAATAAACGTTCAAACAATGATTTGTATAAATTATACGCAATTTTCTCTCTCGACTGCAGCGTTAATTTTTCGTATAATGTATTGGAACGCATTTTTTTTATGTAATACGTACACTGGGAAAAGAAATTCTTCAAATCCAATGCTAATGTCTAGTGTTGGCATGAATTATTACTTATGTCGTGTTTTGTAGGCGATTTTCTTGTGTAAATGACTGACTGTTCAATAGTCTATATGTAAAATACGATATTTGAATTGCATATCATAAAATAATTACGGTAAACCATAAATCACTAGTTTAAGGCTCATAAATTTACGTAGAAAATACTAAAGAACGTCTCGTAATTAATAAATAATATTAGAAGATTAGAAAAGAAGGTACGACAAACAAGTTTACTTATGTGCCAAATTATATACAAATATAAAACAATGTACGACTCCGACCTAAAAGTTTATGAATTAATATTTAATACACAGGCAGATTTTAAAACACAAACACTAAACCGCGAGTACCAACCAAAAATCTACCAAATCCGCCACAAACCCTCTCCTTTCCACGCCGGCAATATCCAAACCCTAGGTTATAAAGAACCATCCTCCCCCCGAAAACTCAAACCCACTAAAATACATTTTATATTTCGCGCGGGAGAAAATTCTCCGCGGCATAAAGGCTATATATACGTTGGAAAAGGAACAGCCGGCGGCTCTCCATAGCCGCGCATTTTAACAACGTAACATCCCGCGCGCGCATTACTCGAGCGCTTAGCCTAGCCCCGCGCGCCTAATCGGAACTTTATTGCCCGAATAAAACGGGGGCCACGCTCGCGTAGCTGGAAATTCGCGCGCTCTTAACCCGTCTTTGTTTATATATTCCGCGGGACCACGGAACATTTAACGCCAATGTTTTAACTGCCACCGCCTTCTCATACACTAGCGCAATCTTCCGCGAGTAAAAGGACGCGACGAGATATAATACCCATAGTCGTATACTCGCGAGCATATCGTACCTTGTTGTACCTATATATGCACACGCCACTCTCTACTCTTTTCTCGCGAATCCGACGCGGCACTTATGTACACATTTCGGAGGAGAGCAACGCTGCTGCGTCTCTATTTTTCGCCGGTCTTCTCTCTCTCGAACCGAGGATAATGTCCGCGCCCTCTCCTCGAATTTCACTCCCCCGTGTTATGCGCGACGTTTCGCGATGATCCTGCGAGCATTTTTTTGCGCGGAGCTTCCTCGTTTTTTCCCGCTCGCTGCTGCTGGCTTTTCCTCTCGTGTGCCTGTGTTTTTTTTCGTCGTGTGTCTGCGAGCATTCGGAGAAATAAAACGGCGAGCAAGGGGTAACTAGTGCAGGATTTACACGAGTAGTAGGATGTTACGAGCGGCGCGTGTGGAAGAATTTTTCTATAAAACGCTAAAAATTCCGGGGAATTATGTGAAGATTACGCGTGCGGAGCCGGCGGACATTGTGAGAGCGCGCGCGTCGGAGTTTTGTTCAAATATCACAGGGGTGCGGAGCCTGGTCTATCCGCGAGTTAAATGGCATACTCTTTTTTTTCTATCGCATTCCGGCTTCATAAATTCCTAAATTTAGTTTGTAGCTTTGGCATTTTTCAGGCACGGGGAAAAGGAATTTTTTCGTTTGTTTTTTTCGCTCTTTGTGGAGAAATTATTCCTTTAATTTTTTGAGAATTTTCCGAGGCTGAATATTTAATTTAATTTTGGCTTTTAAAAGGTGCACACTGGTGTTTGAAAGTAGCTCGAATCCGAGGGATTTTCGCGATGTAACTTTCTACGTGTAATCTCGGATCAGGTGAAAGATTAAACTTTTTCCGCAGCTGCGCGCTTATTTTACACGTCAGTTTTCAACTTTTTATTCCAACTAAAAATTCAATTCACAGGTACATCATATCCTACTTAAAAATTGCTCATCTCCCTTTGTTAAAAAGCTATATACTTCTGGAACTATTATAGCTGCACGCTGCAGCGATAAACGAATTTTTCGAGCACCGCGAATGTCACTGCGCTTGAAAATTTAACCGTAATCACACGCGAGACCGCAGAGAGAAAAACACTTGAGCGAAATTCGCAAATTCGACGAGCGATCCCGGGATCGGGGATGATGTACACCGGTTAGAAAATAAAGCCCCTGAGAAAACTCGCTCCTCTCCTCGACAGAGAGCAGCGGCAGCAGTAGCGGTAGCCAAATAGAACGAATTCATCAGTAATTCATAGGCAGCGCGTACTGGCCACGTAGCAGTTCGGCCCACCGCGCCGTCTATCCCGCTTCTCTCTCTCTTTCCCGTCAAAACTTTGCGGATCCGACGGTCTGTCAACTTTCGCGTTTCCCCACGTCAAGTTGGCTTTTAGCCTGCCTGTATCGGCCGAATAATAAAACTCGACTCGAGCGCGAGCCGCGATCTCGTTCGGTTTTCGCTGTGCGCCCGCGCGAGAAAGGCAGTAGTAGCAGCAGCCCAAGTAAACGATAACCTCGTTTGATTATATTTTTTGTTATATATGTGTGCAGGCTGCGCTGCTCTCGTTTATGCGGGTGGTGTGTGAAAATACGCCAAAGCCGCCGCTGTTCAAACATCATTCGCTCGTGTGGGTATACGTTCCTGGCAATTGAATCGACGGGTACTTTTGTTTCGAATTTTTCCCGTCTGTTAATGGCCTATACGTACTCCCCGCTATTAAGCCTTGTTAGCGTATTTGAAATGGCTTTAGCTGTTTTACGCTTTTGTTGGAGTTCCAGGCTATTATACTCTTTTACATAAAATCGAAAATTTCATATCGAAGTTTTTCATGTTTTAATAAAAAAAAAAAAAAAAAATTTACTTCAATTTGCACAATTAATTTTCTCAAATTAAACGCATTTTTCATTCCATTAAATTCGAAAAAAAAAGTTATTTGGCTCATTTCTCGTTCCAATTCAATAAAAAAATTTCATTTTTCAGAAAGCATATACGTACTGCACACAAACCGACGCGCATTACCGATCATTCGCGTACATCAAACCGATACATTCTCCCTCCATCGCTCTGGCACCCCGCCATAAATAAAACAACGAAAATCCCCGTGATCGCACAACAGCCAAGCCGCATCTCTCACCCAGCATATACACACACACAAGCACAAGCGAGAGAGAGTAAATCCCCTCGGCGTGTCGTCTATAATATAGTACACACTCAGGGCCAACAGAGAAATGATTCGCGTGCTTGCGTTCGCCGTCTTCTTTTTGCATTGTTCGGCAAGTATAGGTCCTGTCCCCTCCCCCTCCCATCTTGCACACACGTACATACCTGTGGCGCTTTCTTCTCTCTCTCTCGATGCTGTAGTGCAGCGCGCTCGCCGAAAAGCCCGTGGGCGCCTCGCGCGCGCTCTCTACTTACCTCGAAATGAATCAAGCGCGCGGTCGGTGCTTTCCGTGGGGCCGGGCAGGTGCTTATTACCCGCGACTTGCTCTCCTCTCTCTCCTCCTCTCGCTCTCGGCGCGTATATGCACGCATCAATTCGCGAGGTATGCGAGGAGGAGGTTCGGCAGCAGCCTCGGGTCATCTTCTGGAAACTCTCTCGACGTCGGCGAAGGTCTTTTATTGAGGGAGTGAGAGAGAGAGTCTAGTGGGCGCGAAGAGTCGAGAGATATCTCAGCGGCATATCTTCGCGCGGGGAGAGGGAGAGTATGTGTGGCGCGCGCGAGAGACGTTGCGAGAGGAGCGATTAGGGAAGAGGAGGAGCAAAAGTTTTGCCGCCGGCAGCTGCGATTAGATTCCGATTTCGTTTTACGAGAGAGCACGCGTCTGTTATATATAAGTTTGCTGGCGTAAATCACGGGGTTTCGGTCGTGACGCTAGCTACCGATTCGACGCGATCTGGTACGTGGTTATCGTCTGCAACGTGTGATTTCGCGGGGAATCGTCGATTCTCCGGCTGTAATTGTTGGCTGTTATACATATGCGAAGGGAGTAATAATAAGGTAGCTGAAAGTATTCTTGCAGATGAAAAAGTTTCTCGACAGTTTAAAATACCCTTTGATTATTCTCCACACATCTGGGATTTAAAATATATTTGTTTTTTCTAAAATAAATCTTTCTCGTTTTAAATAAACATTCGTTTGGACTTTCAAGCAAACTAATCTCGTGACTGCATAATATTCTCTAAAAATTAAATTTAACGACTTTCGAATATTTTTTTACCCCCCCTATAACCGTCAATCTTCATTTCTATGCTTATTCAAGCAAACTTCAACAAAACCCATCGCTCGCTAATTTTCACTTTGCAAAAATGCTTAAAATTCCAAAGAAGAAAAAAAAACCATCCACTCTCGCGCAATTAAAATGCACGCCTAGACTCGTCACGGATTCGACGCTGTTCCTCTCCGTGCCAATATACTCTTCATTTGCAAGCCTGCGTTCACTCGCTCGCTTGGGCGCGCATTAAATCGTGACACGGCGATTTGCGAAGGAACAACAACAACGGCGTCGAGAAATGAAGGCTTCGCCTGCCTCTCTCTCTCCCTTTCGTTTCAGAGCCCAAAGCGACTATTGTCTTGGGCGCGCGCGCGTGGTATCGTTGCGCGCGGTTGCGCGCATACCGATCTCCCTATCTCTCGGCGCGCGGCGCGTCCCAACCCAGTGAGAGAGAGACGACGATAGGTATATATACAGAGGTGGAGAGAAGGAAAGAGCGAGCTGGGCTCTTCGCGCGGGCCGCATAAACATGTACGCCGGCTGACATTAATGGCCGTGTCTTCGGAAATGCCTCTCGCGGATTTTACTGTGCGAGCTATGCTAATTTACCCTTGCAAATTATATTGCTGGATTTTGCATTTTATCGCGAGAGAGAAAGCTTCGAGAACTAACTAGAATAACGACGCCGTTAAAGTTTCTTGGTCCCGAGGTGTGTGTGTGTGTGTTGTTTCTTGGGCATTCTTTTCGGGACGACCAGCGAGTAATTCGTAGCGGGCTGCGGGTGATAACTCTCGAGGGATGTCAAACGGTTTGCTAATTATTAGAAAATTGCCGTTCGGAGAATCCGGTGTCCGCGTACATTATATCGATCTGTGTCTTCGTAAAGTTGCCCGATAGAGGTTTACTGCCGTTCGGAGTTATATCAGCAGCTGGCTTCTCGATTATCGTATGCATTAAAATAAGGCCCGCGCCCACAAAATTTATCGTAGCGAACATTTTCGTATATATATATTCCCACACAATGCCTCGTCCCCACTGCGAATTCGCAAATTAGTTCGGCAAGTAATTACTCTTTTACGTCCCGCCTCTCTCGTATCATCTCTCGGCTTTATACAGACACGTACATAGCACCACGCGCAATTCCAAGCGAATATAATCACGGCTCTACGGTCGAAATGCGCGCGTCGATGTAGTCCCTCGGACAAGTTACTCAACTCCGTGCGCGCCCAGGACGATTCCGATCTACGCGACGATCGTCATAATACGCGCGGGGAAAACGCGCGTAATAACCGCAAAACGCTCTCCTTCCCTCCATCAGATTAGCCGCGGCTGCCGCGCGAATTAGAGCCTCGTGCGCGGGGATCTGATATTTCCCCATTGTGCTGCTGCATCGGATCTTATGTGTATGTGTACGACTGGGGGAGGAGCGCAGAGAGAGTTTGTCGGAATATGACTCGTTGCGCGCCATTGCCACTTCCTCTCGTTCGGCGAACTTTGATTACGCGCTCTCGCGTACGCAAGTGTATCTCGCTCTGTGGGTATTAGTATATATGGCGGGCTGTTTGTGTGTATATGCGAGGAGAGATATTTTTTACGGTTATGCTGCTGGGTTGCGGTATCGTTTGCCAAAAAATAATAAATTGCTGGAGGTTGCCTGAATTATTGACGATTTCAATTGAATTTTCGCGAATATTGAAGGAAAAAGTCTGCACTATTCCTAGAAAGGCGTACACAAAATTGGTGCGTATGAATTTTTATAGATGCATGGTTTTTGTCTTTTTTGAGGAAAATAAAGAACAAACCTCTTCCATTACCCAATCAATTTGATAACTTTATTCGCCATTGTTTGCCTTTATACGGCCGCACAGCCGTAAAAATTCTCCCAAAACGACGAATAATAATTTTTTTACGCCTCCATGCGTGTATGCGCCCGTTCTCTATTCGAATTTCGCATTTCCGAAGAAACCTGCACTGCTGCTGCATTGGGAAAAAAATTATTTACAGACTGTGCGCGGGAAAGATTTTAGTTTTGAAATTTCTCTATTTTAGCCCCACCGGTACACAGCGTTCGCCAGTACAACGAAAACCAGTCAGCGTGATGCGCATCCCACACAAAAAAGGGACGTAAAAAAAAACTTAGCCCAACGTATAACGCACGCGCTGAAGAATAAAACAGCAGCGCGCGCGCAGCTAGCGCAACATTTCGCAAAATTCCCGGTAAACCCAAATATGCCAATTCCACGCCGTATTCAAGATTTTAACGTCTCTTTTACGTCTTTCACGCGCGCAAAACGCGCGACACAATTATATGCTTAAAACCTGCCAGGAGGTTTACACACGAGATGAGCCCGGGTGTCGTCGTTATACTCCTCCTCCTCCTCCTCGGTTTTTCCTCCAGAGATCGCAGGACAATAGTCCTGCGCGCATACGTTGATAAGCTCGCTGCTTTTTGTCCCGAATATAAATGAAATAAAAGCCCGCGCGCGTTCCGCCCACTTATATCCTCGGTACGACGACGAGTCGTCTCGTCCCTCCTCTTTATCCCGGCGTTTCTCATATTAGCCACTGGAATTTAGCGCGCGCGCGTACGTGCACATAGAGTCGTCCTGGAATTGTAATGGCGCATAATGCGCTCAAGTGCGTGCGAGGATTTTCCTCCAACCCCCAACCCCTCCCTCTTCTTTCTTTCCTACCGGAATGGCCGAGATTTCGCTGCCCTCGGATTTTCCGTTCGCACGCGCGCTCACCGAGGGCTCTTGAATGCGCGCGAGCCGACGCTCGTTACGCTATTTTATATGGACGCATGGTAAACGTACGGGTATATATATATATATAGTATTCTGGTTCGCCCGGCAAAAATTTAACTATTTCGATGTTACGGCTGTTGTAGTTTATATGTATAGGCGGATCACCGGCTGCTTTCCCGTTCCCGCGGTTGATATATATGCTATTAATAAAAATAAAGAGCGGGAGAGGAATCATTTTTTTATGAGCGGAATTTATTCTTCCGCTGCGGTGATCACGAATTTATTTTTGTGTCGTAACAAATAAAAATGTGCAAGCGTTGTTTTAATATATTAATATGCCTGAGATTAATTAAAAAAATATTTACAAAATGCATAATTATTCAACCACGAATTTACATTCTCCAGTTTCTGAAAATAAAAAAAGGCATTGTTCGAACCGACTCCGCTCGTTAAACAGCATCGAGCTATATAATACGTAATTTTTTCCGTGCTTTTCGCTACTGGAAATAAGCTCCGGATGCGCCGGCATAAATCTTGCTCGAGAGGCCGACCTCTCTCTGGATTTTTCGTTTTAAGCTCCGGACCGTTCGAGTCCATTATCCTCCTCGAGTCCACTCTCTATCCCTCCTCTCTCTCTCTCTCGAGTAAACTTGCCCGATTTGCCCTCTCTCCCTCCCCCGCACCGATACATTTATACGCGATAGTTCGCGACGTTAATCCCTGCCCGGATCGTATACCGTCCGGCGAGAGAGCGAATTAAATGTAGAAAATGCTCGCAAGCGCGCAGCTTTTGAGCTTTAGCCTCCTCCTCCCCCCTCTTGTGTTTAACTCGAGTATAGCAGCAGTATAGCGCGCGAATTTTGCGCGAATATTATTTCCCTTTTTTTTGCACATGCGCGCGTTGCAGAGATCGGACCTTTTTGTCGACGACTCGACTCCACTTGTGCCCGCGCTCGTTCACATTTTTTTCGAATCCCTCTCTCCGCTCATCGTTTTTTTTTCATGTTCACCGGTCGCGGAATAATCGCGGGGACTCGGAGAAAGCGTTCGCTCGCTCGGTACTGTGCGACGCGATGCGCCCCGTTAGCTCTGACTCTCGCGCATATCCTACTCCGTCCAAGGATTATACTCGCGTTCGCGTTCCTTTCGTTGTTTGGCTGCTGCTGCTGCTGCGGCATTCGCTCGTAAAAAGCAGAGCGTATACGCGAAAGAGAGAGAGAGCCAATGAGCGTGTCTCCGCATTTCCGCGAACCCGCGCGTATAAAAAGCCAGCGCCAGAAAAGTTGGCCCCTGCCGCCGTCGGTGGTATATAAGGGAAAAAACAGCGGCGGAAAAAGGCTGCTACTGCTCCCGTTGTTCTCGGCAAGCGGAGCTCGAAATGCTGCACGCATGCCTTGCTCGTCGCGCGCCGCGGATCTGTCATGCGCTTTATGGGCTTTCTTTGAAAAGATGCGCGCACATCAAGCGCCGCGCTTGCACCGGAATTTTACCGTCGGACGACGATGTTTCGGCCGTAAAGTCAATGAACAGAGCTTTGGTTCTCTGCTAGTTGCAGGGAAATTGTATATATAATATATTTATATGGTACAATCAAAATGGCATGGTGCATGATAAATGGCACTTTAGGAATATTTGATACCAAGCGTTTAATCCGCAGTCGATGGGAATTTCCGTGTATAGCAGCAAGAGTCCGAAGCGCACTCGAGCTAGATTGTTCAAGGGCCCTCGCGTTATACGGCATCAGCTCCCCTCTCTGTGCGCCCAACTCTTTTCGAGCAACTCGTTAGCCACCCGACGTTTAAATCGTTTTGTTGTGAGCGATCATCGCGATATATGATACTATAATTGTAAGCGAAAATATAAATTGTTTAAAACGAAACGAAAAAACTTTTCTCTTCGCTCGCAAATTACGCAGTCACATATTTTAGCTACGTATTTATACGACGACCAAGAGTCGACTTTAGCTTTTGAGCTTGCGCGACGGTAATTGTTTGAGAAATGATTTTTTCAGGCCATTCTCATGCAAATCTTGACCAAGTCGTAGAGGAAAAGCGGCGCGAGCGGCTATTTGAACAGGGTAATTATTTTCCCGGCGACGACTCTCGCGAAGAAGAAATCCCGCGGCCCGGAATTTCCTACCGCGTCCAGCGCTACACGACACGCCGCGCGTACTTTCGCCACCCTTATCTCGTTATGAATGCCATTGTTCTTTTTCCCTACTTCCAGAGGTCCAGGTTAAACCTCGTTATCCGCGAATAAATCTCTCGCGCACGTGTGTACCGTGTCTTATAAAATTCAAAAGCTGCTCTTCGGATATATTATGTGAATAGAGCTAGGATCAAGCCTTTCCTTCCTATCGTCATTAAACAAGAAAAAAAGCCGCATTTTTCCAGTCCGCTGGCTCGCAAGAATAATCCTCTATCCAGAACTATACCAACCTCTCCTCTCGTATAATTTCTCGCGACATCGCGGCAGATTTCCGGAAAAATGCTACTCAGCGCGCATAACAGTTATCTGTTCTCTCTCTCTCTCTCTGCGCGGTATAGCGGCGGCTTTTGTCGCGTCCTCGCGAGCTTAGTGTTTCCGTACGTGCGCCCGCTAGGATTTCTCCCGGTGGCGGCACCGGGAAGCCAAGCGATGCGCGAGCTGCCCCCTTTGTTTTGCCGAACAAAAGCGCGCGTTCGGCAACGTGTTTTACACTTTTAGAGGAGCCACCGCGGCTCTTTCCGTATTACCCCTTTTAGCGGCTACTGCTGGCCGGCTTACGCGCTGGTTGGCTTCCCGACTTTTAAATTCGAATGAAGATCGCAAATCCTTACGTTTGGAGAATGCGGAGAAAGGGCGAGATGAGGGTGGTCGTAGTGGTGGTTGGGTTCTTTTGAATGCTAATGATTTGAAATCTATATTGTAAAGGGGTGGTTTTCGTAGAATTATTAAATATATTATTGTATTGTAATTGTTGGTGAATTTGAATTTACCTTCATATTCATAATAAATGAAACGTATGTAATATTACAAGAAATAACATTTTATTAAATGTACAAAATTAAACATTAATATTTGGTATTTCATATCTCTAGTTATTTTGTAAATAAATAACTGATAAAATTAACATACACCCATATTATATAGTATTTGTAGCGATTCAATATTAGAGAAAATATTATATATTTGATATCATAAAACATTCAATTCCAAAGTTCAAGCCCGCATCGCCATCAGCAACAAGTAATTCGATACGTATACTTTTACACGCAAACCAATAACATCGTCGAAAATTTCGCTTTTCAACCGTGCGGCGACACACCACACCGACGAAATCAAACATCCATCCGCGCCCTATGTACTAATAACACTCCTGCAATATGTCTCATATCGGGCCCGCATATAAATAAACGCAAACTTTGCAATCGGCCTCGCGCGATGATTGGACACCGAACTCGAGCGAGTTATTACACCCAGCCGCTCGTAATTGCCTTCACTCGCGTGAGAGGGAGAGACAGAACACATTGGCGCTCGATAATGTCTTCATAAAACATCGCGCGACTCTCGCGTTTATGTATATCATCAGCAGCGGCGGCGGCAGCAGCAGCAGTAGGCTACTCACACATACGTAGATGCAATCGCCGAGCGATGTTATCGAATTGTCGTTTGTCTTGCATACGCGAGCGCGTCCACCTGTTATTTCGCGAATCATCCGGGCGGGTTACACACACTAGCATCGCTAGTCATCGTCGTCTGCGTCGTCGTCACTAACTCGGTAAACATCACGCGCCGCTTATATGCCAGCTCGCGAGCGCACTCCATTTATTTTATTGATTTCGAAACTCGTCAAACAATGAGTATACGTGTTCTCGCATGTGTCTATATGTACGTACGTACATTATTATTGTCCGCGAGGGTTCGCCGCTGGCTCGCTCTTCCGCGCGGCATATCATTATACGTTATCTTCATCTGCGAACTGGCTCTCTCAAGCCCTTTTTCTCTGCCTCTCTTGTGGCTCTCTGGCACGCCCGGCGATTAGCATCGCGGCACGCGGACTCTCGTGTGTGTCCCGCGGCGAGCCATCGATCATGTTTCCCTTCTCTGAGAATAACGAAACTCTTCGAATATAACAATATGTATAGCCCTCTACTCCCTCTCTCCTCGTTCGATCGTCTTTTATTTATTTTCTTTTATTTCGTCGCCATTTACATTACGTATACGAAAAATTGCCTCGATCGCGATAAGCCGGGAATTACGTCCGGCTAATAATCGCGATACAGCGCTGCGGTTATCGTACAAAAACGGCTGCCAAAGAAAATATAATTAGCCGCGAGATCGAGAGCAGCGATTTCTCCCTCCCTGTTCATATACACACGGATAAGTCATTCGGTTATACGCGCGCGAGGGACTTCATCGCGCCAGAAGCTTCTTACTCGATTGACTGTTGTAATTAAGGTCGGCAGCGAGGTATATATAGAGAGCACGAGGGGGAGGGAGTGCAAGACATAACTCCTGGGAGAACAAAGTCGATTACCTTGGACCTTACGTGCGCGTGCGGGCCGGAAGCCCACCGCCGGACATCAAAGCGCTCTACGCGCGAGGCTTCCTCTCTCGTTCTACGTGGGTAATTAATTCCTCCCCCGCTCGCGCCACCCCCCAAGCTCTACGTACACGTATACAATAGATGCGAAAACTCTTCCGACGAACAAGACGACGACGACACGGGTGTGTGAGCTTTTTTTTTCTGAAAGGTTTTTGCGTGTATAGTATATAGAAGCTGGTAAGTTCGTGTGATAGTTATATATACCGTGGCCTGATTAATTCGAGGAAAAAAGCTGGGTGAGCAAGGAACATGTAATTTCCTTATTTGGGGAGGCAGGCGATGTTTTTATCGGGACTTTATGAGTGGCGGTAAAAGAGCGTTTTCGAGTCGGCAGTTCGCCTAATCTCTATACGCTCCGCTGGAGAACGCCGCGGCCGCCGTTGCCTTGTTAGTATATAAAGCCCCCGTGCTCCGATAATCTACCGCAGCTCCGAAACAACAATAACGAACGCGCGGCCTAAAATAATGAAAAGAGCTATGAAAACGGAGAAACAGGCCGTATAACGCGGCACGCTAAATTCTAATTTCCCAGATTTTCCAGCCGCCTAATTCCGCTATCTCCTCCGTTATATCTCTCTCGCCGGGCGGCCAAAACGCGAGGCCTCGATTATATTCGTCGTCACGGCGGATTTGCATAAACGCGGATAAGTAGAGGTACCGATCTTTCGGTGGACGGTATGTGTATATACGTGTACGAAGGGTGGGGGAGAGAGAGAGGGACGGCGCTCGACGTTTATTACTGACGTCACACAGGTGCATAAATAGAGAGTTAGCTGGCCGCTCGCACGAGCGCATGAGAGTGAGCGAGCGAGAAGGAGGAGTAGGGGGTAAAAGAGCGAGAGAGCGCGCGCAGGTGAAAGAGTCGCCAATCGCGAGTGACTTTCCGACCGGTCTCGCGGATCGCTCCTCCTCGCGCGAGCTTGCGAGGGCGTGGCGCGCCTGCGCTGCAGAGTGGCGGCCCTCCTTTCTCGCTCGCTCGCAGTCTCTCTCTCTCTCTCGCCCTCTGTCTCTCTTTTCCTCTCTTTCTCTCTCGCTCTTGCACGAGCGAGCGAGCGAAACTCGACCGCGTCATCAGTGCCGCGCTCGCGCGCGAACCGACGACTATGATTCCAAAGCTGCTCGCGAATTTTTTCGTTCAGGGAGGTCAGCCGGGATGAAGGGTTTATGTATGATCGTTAATTTAACGCTTTTGCTTCGTAGATTTATTTTATAGACTATTTATGCGAAAGAACGAGGGATGAGGTAGAGGATATATGCATCGTATTCTTACATATACTGCAAATTGACTTTGCGGTCCGTCGTTGAAGTTCCTAAAAAAACGTTTATTTTTTATGTTTACGCAGAACTTTGTTGGAAACACGGGGTATTGCCGGTAAAGGGTCCACTTATCGGCAGGTTAACGAGAGCAGAAGTGCGCGCCCTACAGCCTCTTACTTTTCGCCGAAAGCGTGCATTCCGTTCAAGCGCTTTTCCCGTCTTCGCTAGATGGCACTGGCATACCCGTTGCTGCGTCGCGCATTCTTCGCAGACTCTCTTTGGTTCTCCTTTCAGCTGGAAATGAGAAAAACAATGTGATCTCGTGCTGAGTTGTTGAAATTGTTCAATATATTGTAGAAAATCGATAAATGTTTCTCTAAATAGTTTGCTGTTTGGTATAATATTTTATTAAAAGTAGCAAGTTTAGAAAATATGTAAATATTTAATCTATTTGTTGTAAAAGTTATTCTCGAAACAGATTAAATTGTAGTATAAGTTACATTAGTTTCGTTATCTTGTTTAATTTGTTATTCGATAGTATGTATACTCTATACGTTAAAGAAACTTAGGAAAAAAAATAATTAGTGTACCTTATATCGAATATATAAAAGAAATTCATATAACATTCACATTCCTGCAAGGAAACAATTTTATAGTCAAACCTACTTGTACGTAGATCTGACTATAAAATTGTTTCCTTGCCGGAATGTGAATGTTATATGAATTTCTTTTATATATTATATATCTTAATGATTTGTAACTACCGAAATAGTGCTCGCAACTGACCCATCAGAGGCTTTGGATGCGATCGACGTCAGAAACCAGCCGCGCTTAGGCCCGTGCGATTGGCAAAGAACAGCGGCAATCTGTTTATCTAATCGGTGAGGTAGACGGCCCAGTGCCTGAATATCTTGGTAATGGTACCGGTACGTGTAATTCAATGACAGATACTAGGGTATCCATCCGTTAGTACAATTTTTACGGTATCTGGGTATACTAGGTCGCCTACGGTGACATGAGGATCAATTTCTCGTGACCGTGTCTCGCGTGTCTCCCAGAAATTGGAGTCGGTTGTCACAAATATTCTTAAAATACGGGAAAAATCCGGTTCATTCTTTTTTCTCGTTTACGTATGCTTTACAACATAAAAGAGCCAGTAGAGCTTAAAGTAAAAACAGATTGACCGAAATGAAACGCATCAGTAGATATAGGCCAAGCATTGTAAGACACAGTCTTGCGGTAGAAAACATATTCCATTACCTAAATTTACCTTATTTTATATCTTTAAAATTGAATACCAGAAAACTAGAATATTTTATAAGAAATTTGCCTACAAATTTGAGAAAACTTACTTCTGTTGAATTTTCTGCAAAATATGATAATATTTACAAAGCAGTTTGTAATTTTTATTAGAGTTTTTTCCTAGGATACATATTAGTAACAAAGACGTACGACAGTAAACCAGTCGTTTTTTTTAAATTCTTTTACCGAAATAGCCTACGGAGGCGAGATCCGCGCACAAAAGGGAGTTACGCAGTAGTGCTGGAGCAAGAGAGTGGATTATTAAAAAAGTCTGCGTGACTGCACAACCACTTTTTGCGTGATTTGGGTTTAAGAATTTTTTAAATAATCAACTCGCTTATCGTCGCATGTCTACGGACCTCCCTTTTTTGCGTAGACCTCGCGCCCTCGACAATTTTGTTTGTGAGTTAATTGATTCATTCACGGTCGCATGTCTCCGTCTTCTCTTTTTTGCGTAGACCTCGCATCCTTCGTATATTTGGGTTTCAGACTTTTTAAAATGATTCACTGTTAAAAATGTCATTCAATTTAAGAAACTTTTGTTACAAATTTACTGAATTTTAAGAATAATGTAATTGAACGTAATTTAATATTGAAATACATTAGGTTTAATATAAAAACAATAAAATTACCTCACAAGTATAAATAAATGTCAAGTTTGAAATTTGATTTTTCCCGCCATATATGTGCCGCCGGCCAAAGTTCGCGCACCGCCGCTAGACTTACTTAATAGTTCGGAATAACTACCAATTTCAATACCTCTTGAATTACAATTCTTCATTAAATTTATCGCCATGAAAAATATAACCGATTTGTTTGAAATTTTAGAGAAATGCTCTTTAGCCTAAAAAAAGGAGATGTTTCAGCATTTTTGTCAATTAGTTTTATCTCGACATCCAAGCTATGTTTGTGAACATTTATGTTAAAAAGTAAAAAAAAATTGAGTAAGAAAATCCGAAAAATTTAACTTCTTTTTCAGCCATTTTATAGGTATATTTTATCATTTTCTTTGGCTACCTTTGATTACTTAGTATTTCCAGAGAATTAGTATTTTTTTACAGCTGTTTTTGTTTACTTTTATAGTAATTTTTGCTCATTTTCGTAACTAAAATTCGCAAATCATGTAAAGAGACAATACTTTTACCAAAAATAGTTTATTTTAGAAATTAACTAAATTAGATATTGAAATATAAATCGCATTAGTACAACCACAAGTCTTTATTTCAAGTCTAATGAACGGTTCTGTAAAGTTTCAGACAAATCCATATTATTTCTAAAAACTCAATTCATTCAATTTAAATCCTACAAAATATTTTAACGATACTAATAACAAAACCAAAACATCCTACAAATCCTTCAACTCCCCAAATATTCTCCTTAGCACAGCCAAAATCAGCCAGTACATCCACGTCCACGAAAAAGACACTCGCTCTCTCGCCGACACACACCTTTATATTATACGTGTGCAACGTGCGCGCGTTCACGTTTGGCAAAGGGGAGGTGCGCAGGACTGGTATAGGGCCACCAGCCAGCGAGAGAGCGCTCTCTCTCTCGCGCGCGCGCACGCTCGCCAACTTTCGTGGCCCAGCCGCCGCCGGCTCAGCAGACTCCGAAGTCCAGTCCGCTGCCAGCGAGCGTCGCGTATCCATCCGCAGAACGTACGTGCGCTCGCCCCTTTTCGTTGTCATCGCGCGCCTTCGTCGTCGAGTGCGCTAAACAAATCTGGACTTTTTTTGACCGAGTGCTTGGTATTTCAGAGAGCATTTCTCGAAAAAATAAAGAAAATACTGCGTTCATTGTGTAGATTTGCATCGCACATCTATTGATGAATCTCGAGAGACGTTTGATTTTTGGTGGTTTGTTTATGATCATGATGAGGGCGAGACGGTAACCTATCGTTGCAAAAATCGCTGGCGCTTTTTATGAATCCGCGCTATCTATTATAAGAAAAAATTTCATTTCCGTATACTCATTATCAATTTTCGTTGCAATCATAAAAAATGAATGAACAATCATGATAATCGTCATCAGCACCTTCCTAATGAACTGACTGAACGATCCAAAACAATCGAAAGCATTATCAGCTGTTTCCATTCCAACCCGACAAACTGTTGTCCTTATGAACTGTTGAGCAGCGGCAGCTAGCAACCACGTGGCGCAGAAGCAGGGAGGGAGAGAGAGCACCTGTCACGCTCTTCCGTAGCCGCCGAGAGTTCTCGGTATACTCCGCAGCGCCATACCGACAAGTGGCTGCCACCGAAATACCGCAAACAGTAAGTACCACGTCAGCTATCTCCTTCCGCTCTCCATCCCCTCTCCCTCTCTCACCAACATATCAAAACAATCCACCCCTATATCCTCATAAGAACGCGCTGTCAAAGCTATCGATAAATCGCTTCGTCGATTAATTCATGAATCAATTAACGTTCATCATCCTCGACCCCTAAAATCACCGTCATCGTCGAATGACTCCTAGCTCTCCTCTGCCGGACAATGCACTGTCGACCTATGCAGTGCATGCACACACGCGGGAAGGCGGCGGTGGCTCGCTCGCCTCAAGTTTAGGCGTTTAAATGACTTAGCACACAATTTGCCCATTAACTGGGGGGAGAGGGTAGGGGTGTGTGCAGCAGCAGTCTATGCCCCCCGTTAATGGAAGCCATTGTTCGAGCTATCTCGCCGGTAATAGACGGTACAGTGCTGCGCCCGCTCGCTCGCTCCTCCACGTGCGCGTGTACCGCCGCGCGCGAGGACGAAACACGTGTACACAGCCCCCCAGAAGGAGAGAGACGGAGGCGAGTCTCTGGCTATATCCCGCACTATTGACGCCCACGAATACACAGGAGCGCCTGTCGTCGTGTCTCTGTGTGCCGAGACGAGAGGGAGAAGCCAGCGGTGCGGTGGTAGGCGGCTTGTATTGTGACTCAAGATGAGATCCTATTAGGATTACGTTAATTAATCTAATAAGTCGTGCCGGCGCGCTCTCGCCCTCGTAAAACTCGCCGCCGCGGCGGCGGCACCCCGGGGCGCTAAGAAAGGGTTTTCAACTTTATTTCCGTACTTACTTTCTTCCCTCTCTCGCTCTGTTCTACGAGGTGGCGGTGGTTCTTTTTTTTTATACGCGAGCGATCCGCGAGTTGGATTACCGAAGCCGCGCCGCTCGCCGATACTTTTAAGGGCTTTAATTACTTTGTGTCTTGAGCAAATTTGGATTCCCTGTGTTAATTATTATAATCTGAAGAAAGGTGTGGTTTTTTTCTTTTAAAGAAAGGAGGTTTGGTTGTGTGTGTGTGTGTGCGGAGGCTACGTTTTAATTGAGGCGAGCTGAGGAGAAAGCGCGGAATGAGGATATATATCGAGGAGGAAGAAAAAGTGAAGTTGGAATTGCGATAATATTTACCGGTATGCAAATTTTCCTAATTTGATAAAGCCTAGGCGGATGGAAAGAGCTGTCCGAGTAGTTACTGGTGTATAGATTAGACCGCGTAATAAAATGTGAAGCTGTGCATAAATTTATCGTTACATGGTATGCATATATTCAGTATCTAAAAAATTTACAATTTTTTTCAATTGAAACTTATTTAATTAGTTTGTTAATATTAGACTACATTTATAATTAAAGCAAAAGTTGACCAGCTGCTTATTTCCTCGCTAATTAATAATATTTTATTAAAATAGTTACACCCCTTCCCTTTTTCCAGAAACTCGCTGCAACGAAAGAATTCCAAAATAAACTTAATAACAAAAAAAAATAAAAAATAAAAAAATGTACTTGACCACTCGTCGCTATGTATAAAAACCGCAACCGATATCCGTCCGCGTGTCACAGAGCCGGCGAAAAACCGTTACAGCACAACACGAAAATCGCCGTAATTACGTCTAAATTAAATTCTGTAACTCTTTTTTTTTCCACCAAAAACCTCAACAACAACAGCAACAGCAGCATAACATCCTGCGCAGGCAAAAAACTCACGACCGCAGCTCTCTTTCCCTCATCGCATACATTTGCAAAACATATAATAACACACGCGCACGCACTGACCTCGCTCGCTCGCTCGCTCGCCTCGCGCGAAACGGGTTTCTCTCCGCACGCGCCGGCGCCAGCGGCGAAATTTCCAAGGGGCGCAGTCGTCCTGGCACGATTAGGAGCGCAGCAGGCGCGCGGAGGTGGCACAGGACTAAGCTGCGCCGGTATATACGCGAGGCTCTCGCGAATAAAGGCGAGGGGGAGAGAGAGAGGAAGGAAGAAGGAGAGCACGCGGCCAAGCAGCGGCGGCGGCGGCGAACTCACCTCTCACTCGGCTATATAGTTGCGTGCGCGCGAGGACGGCCGGATTCGTGCGAATATCTCGCGAAACGAAGGACACACGCTCGCACCTTGTGTATGTATATATAGTGACCGCGAATGTATATATGTATAAGCGAGCGAGCAAAAGAGTGTGTGAGTCACCGAGCGCTCTTGAATTTAAAGATTCGGCCTCGAGCTCTCTCTCTCTCTCTCTCACACATATATATGTGGCTTTTGTTTGTCCGAGATTTTTCGTGATGCGTAAGGTGTACGTCTTTTGGCGAGTTATAACGAACGATTGAGGTATGGAAGGGATAGAGCGAAGAAGAAGGGCAGTATAGTCGCGCGGTTATTGAATCGCGAATATAATGTACATGGCAAAGCCCGCGCAAGAATTAATGAGCGCGGCGGAAAAAGCGAGCCTTGGTTTCGCAAAAGAGAAAAGATCCGAGTCGCTCGTTTAATTCCAGCCGCCTTAATGCCATTGATATAGCGGTGTATGTGTATACCTATACACAGGTACACGTACGTGGCTAGCTCACCTGGCAACTGGAATTATTCTCGCGTGGGCGCGCGAATTCTTTCGCACTCTCTCTCTCAACTTTTCGCAATCAATCCACACGGCGCTCACACTGCGCGCGTTAATTAATTACACTACTACTAGTAGTAGTACTACCGTCGTCGTCGCCTCGGCTATAGGTGCCTCGATAAAAAGTTTGCGCAAATTGCCGAGGCGCGAGGGGGCAAATTAATTAGACGAAAATTAGGCGAAAATTGGCGGAACGGGCGCGTGAGTGCCGCCGCGTTACGTAATGATTTGCAAAGTTGCGCTCGCAAGAGAGAGCGAGAGGGCCTTTGTCCTAAGTTGACTTGATTAATGCAATATAAGCGACACTTGTTTTCTAGTCGGTTACACACTCTCTCGCTCTCTTCCACTCGCACTTATATTACATCGCGAATTAATATTAAATTTCACACGATGAGTGCAATTTCATTACGCCGTTCGCTCTCTCTCCTTCACCTCCTTCTTCTTCCATCATCCGAGCGCGCGGAAAAAATTGCCTTTCAAATTGCCATAGTGAGCCCGCGCGCGCGCATGCGTCCAGCGGCGTGGCGCGCGCGCGCGAGCGATGCAGCCGGTGAGATAAGAGGGCCCCGAGGATGACGACAGCTCCAAATTAAAAAGGGCGTCGCTTAATTAATTACCCCTCGGCTGAAACGACTTTGATTGCATTTTTATCGCGCGCGCAGGACGAGCGAAAGAGCGAGCGAGACTGTGTGAAAATGTATAAGTTGCGTGCGCGCGGCGTGCTTGAAATCTCCCGGGGAACTTTTAACGCTTTAACCGGTGAGATTTTACACTGATAATATACGCTGGGAGGGAAAAAATTGTTTAAAACACGGCGTTTTCTCGCGAGGATATTAAGTAAAGATTTTTCTCAACTTGGATAGGAATCTTTGAAAATCGAACAATTGTTTAATTTTCTCCAATGTTCATTTTAATTTTCACACCACCTTCTTAATTTTATATATATCTTTATTTTCGCTGATTAATTACATGCCGTTAAATGAATAAACTTCTAGAAGTTTGAAAATTTATTAAACTTTCCGCGCGCGCTTCCCGTATATATATACGAGATATACTTGATTGCATTATGTTTACTTGACAAAGAAAAACATGAATAATTTCAGAATAATTAATGAAGTTATTGTTTCGCTAATTAATTAAACACAAACATATTTTTACACAGACACATACACACAGACTCAAAGTCACGCGCGACGTGACGGCCGGCAGCAGCTGTAATTGATGACACATTTAACCGTGTGCATTTTAAATAAAAATATTTTAAAAAGTCTATCCTAATGAAATGTCAATTTTCCTGTTTATCATAACGAGCGTGCGTGTATTATTTTGAATGCAAGAGCCCCCACCGAAAAAGAAACACGTCGTTCAATTTTAATTTAATTTGCTATTTAATTAGACACAGAGCTCTCCCCACCGTCATTTTATCAATTGTATGTATGAATGCAAAACTAAAACAACGATCATGACCGGTACAACCCATCACACTCCTCCAATCATAATGAAATCATCATCAGTGTAATATAGAAAACACGCACAAAACAAGTCCATCGTTCGCGTCAACGATGATATCCGGCATATCGCGCGCGGGCGCAAGTATACAACAATGGCCCATGATCCTTCGCGTAATCGTTCGGTATTACGAGTCATCGTACTATAAACTGCTTGTATACATTTGCATAGTTGCATATGACAAACGGCCGCCCGGCCGCTCGCGATGTGTGGCATGCGTGTGTGGATGGAAGGGTGTGCGAGCGCTCGCGAGTATATGCACTTTTATACGCGCCCACCGCAGACGTGTGTACATACATCCCCCTCTCACACATACACATACGGGCGTACGTGCAGGCACGAGAGAGGCTTTATTGCCTCTCTCTCTCGCTTGCGCGCTCTCTCTCTCTCGAGTCGATCAATAACACACCCCCACCTATCTTTACGTCGTGTCCCTTGGTGAATGCATGTGCCATAGGCAACCGACGACTATACCTCTACCCCCTGCGAGAGCTCCTGCCTGCCTCTTTCCCCCACTTACCCATTGCTATGCCACCCCCGAAAGCCACTTTATATTTTAGTGGAAATGTTCTACAACCCTTCTAAAGACGCCGTCGAGGAACGCGACGACGACGACGCTATACTCCCTCCCGCTCTCTTTTCTCCGAGCTCTCTCTCTCTCTCTGCGTCTGCACTCGCGCTCTTTCGCTTCTTTATGCCACACTTTGTAATCTCTTAATCCTTTTTGATAATATTGCTTTTCGCGGTGGCGGGCGCGCGGAGCGTAAACGTAATTATTAAGTGCGCCATCCGCTCGGCGCGAAATTGATTTTTCAGAGGGTAAGAGAGAGTGAGGGCCACGAGGGGTTCGCCAGCCCGACGCGCACACACACGGTCGTGCGCGTTTTATCGTATTCGTGATTTATTAAAGGGAACTTGTAGATAATTTGTATTGATTAAAAAGTAGATGCGGTGCGGGTACCTATACACGGCTAGGCGAACGATTTAGCCGCGATAAGTTTTAAAATATATAGCCTTTTAAATACGTCGCGTGCGCGTGTGTATTGATTTTTTGTTCGAATCGATATAGATAATAATTGTTTATTTAAGCGAGACACAGTTTCACGTGTATTTTCTGCGCTTTTAGTATTCAAGTGGGAGTTTAGTCGGAATGTGTTTTGGAAAAAAAGTGAATAATTTTTGCAGCGAGTAGAGAATTGTTTGGAAAATTACGCTGAGAGCTATTCGGGGAAAAATTCGAAAAATTGTATTGCAAGGTGAAACCCGCCGCTGCCTTCTTGGGAAATTGTAATAATTTTTATGGAGCAGCTTGAGGATCCTTAATTTAGTAAATGGAAAATGTAATTGCGTTATTCAATTTACTTGGGAAGATATTGGAGTACTCAACATACTTAATTTCAGTAATGTATAAAAATGTCTTGTACGTATTATTTACGAAATTTGAGATCCTGCGCATTTATACTTATAACGCACGCTGCACATTTACATTTAATTTTGTAAAAACAAAATAACCCAAAAAAGTCACAGTTAAAATATCTTTTAACATTAACTGTTAGTATAAAAATGACAAAAAACAGCGAACCATAAATTTATCTTTCGTCTACACTACCCTTTCGTTTCTTATATTTTCCGCACCAAACACATCTTTCTACCGAAAAATTAGAGTGCACGGAAAAATCCGTGCCGAATCTCGACTACGAAAGAATGGGTCACAGTAGAAAACCAAAAAACGGAACGGTCGAGGAAGAGAATACCAACTGCAAGAATAATATCCGGACGATTCTTCTCTCTCTCTCTCCAAGGATCCATGTCCTTCGCTCGCGTGCGGTTTTGATTGACGAGTGTGCCCTCTCGCGGCGGGAAGAATTAATCCGCGCGCACCACAAAAGTAGGACCCGAAATTTCTCTCTCTCTCACCCTAGCGCAGCGAAAGAAATGAGCGCGAGTCGGAAAGAAAGCGAATGCGTAAGCTGCTAGGAGAGATAAAAAAGTTATTGTCTCGGAGAAATAGCCCGGGGGACGAACGATGGCTCTTGCTATCTCTCTCGTCGCTCCTCCTGCGCGTCCGTCGTAGTTCTGGGTCGCTTTTTCATCAGGCCGACGTACTTTCGAAGGGCATACACAGAGAGAGGGAGTGCACTGGGGCATTGTTGCTCTTTTTTCGGCCGCTAGTCCGAACTTTTCTCTCTCTCCCTCCCTCGCACCCACCCACTCTCTGTTTCTTCTTGTTGACAGATTTTTGTTTTTTTTTTGTCCTCGTCAAGCTCGATGGCGACGCAACAATGTGCGCCGAAATTTTCTCGTCCCACCGATTCTTTCTTCTTTTTCTTTCGACGCTGACGCGCGAGCGACGTGTCCCATATACACCGTGGCTCTAATGAGCTTTGAAAAGCCATTCTCGCCAACTCCGGGGGCTTTTGAGGCACACCCTGTGTGTGTCTTTAAGCTTTATCACATCCTATCGCTTAAAAACTCGTAGTACCACATACTATACGTCTCTGCAGCGACAGAATTTCCATAGCACGCGCGTATCTTGCCACTATACGTCTCTTTCTCTCGCCTTCCCCCTCTTTCCCTCGCACCTTCCGGATTTGATTGAATTTTTTCTCTCCCTCTCTCTCTCCCACTCTCGCCACTGCGAAGAAATGTTTCCACCAAATGAATCCGTCGAAATATTGCATTCCGACAACGGCGCCTCCAATTTTTCGTTTAATAAAAGAGTTCCATATCTCCGCGCCAGGCGCGATATCTCTCATCCTTCCTCCTCCTCCTCCTCTTCCTCCTTCATCTTGCTGCTCCTCCTCGGCTCTTTCTTATATACACACATACGCACACCTCGCCCATGAGCCTACGCCCACTGTATAACACACACACATATTATATAATATATAACGCATCGCGTTTTCACGCACAATGGGACAGATCGTTCGGAAAAAAATTCATTACTCGGCTTTGCGAATTTCGACGCGCGATATACCATCAACTCGCTCATATCAATCGACAAATATGCGATTGTCAGCGCGGGTCGGGTTAACGTCGTTAACGTCGATCCTCCCGCGCTTTTTGCCCCCCGTCCCTACAATCCTTGCGGTGATAATTTAGCTTTTTCCGCGCAATAGTCGAAACATTATAGCCTTCGCTCCGCGCGCGCGTGCACCGATTTTTTCCATTTTTTATTTTAATAAAGCTCGTCGCGTCCGTTCGCTTTGTACGCCTCTCCCCCTCCGGCAAAAACTCACAGGGATTTTCCACGTGCGCGTGTGTACCGTGCGCGTCATGTCAAATAACGAGAATCGCCGCGTCTAGCGAGCCTGCGACACACGAGCGAGCCGGATATCATGCAAATTTTAATAGCGGCGAAATCGCTGTGTGTATTTCGTAAAATTAATAACCTGTAACGCCGCTCTCTCTCTCTCTCTCGCCACGCGCGATATATAACGTATATAACGCGAGCGCGCGACGTGACGCGAGGTACATTAATCCACCTTGTCAAACGCGAACGATTCGAAACGAATACGAATCGTCATAATCCTTCTTGCCTCCGATAAATATATATATTCAAATTACGCGATTTATAATTCGGTTATAAGCAAATATCTATCCCGTTATAGAACCCTCTTTGACGCGCCAGGCAAAAAGCATAAAACACACATCGCCGGTAATTATACGGTAAATTTCTTATACCAAATCCGGGGGGGATGACTCGTATCAGAAATTAGGAAACGAGCTCGCGAGGATATAGCGCGTCATCCTCTCTCCCTCACTCTTCCTCTCCTCGCCTTCTCTCTCATTTAGCCCGAGTTGCAATAAGAGCGCGAGCACACTGTCCGGCTGCCGCCCGGCCGGCCAGCCGCGTCTCCCCTCTCGCTCGCGCTCCCGGCGAACTTTGCTCTCGCCCTCTCTTTCCTCGAGTATTCGCAGTTCCGAGTTAGCCGAGAGGGAGGGAGGCTGAGCGGGGGGAGAGAGAGAGAGAACGGGGCCTCGGATTCAATTATCCGATATTAAACTGCCCCTAACCACGTCCGTGTCGACCCCTTTGCCTGTGAGTGTACCCGCCCGTGTGTGTGTGGGTTCAAATGGGCTGTCTCCCCCGTTCCCCTCCTGCCCGCCAGAAGTATTAGATTGAATGGACTTGGTGTTGTACTTGCTGTTGCCGGCCGCCGCCGCCGCTAGCTCTGCGCGAGATACGTCTAGAGAGAGAAAGAGAGAGAGAGCTTGTTACCTCTTGGATTCCTCGTGAGAGCACAGAGAGACAGTCGTTTTCCAACTGACTCTCGCGTGTTTCACTTTAAACGTGCACGACGAAAATATATAAGCTCGATGCATAATACCAGAAAGCAATTGCGTGTGCTGTTGACTCCGTTTCGGAGCAGCGGAGTATACGTGTAATTATAACACGCGCAGAAACAATTAATTCGTGCAAGGTCACCGCTGAGGAAATTAAGATATAGAGCTTCTCTTCGCACCGCGAGTTAATTGTCACGGTGTCTTGTATATATTCGCACTTTTGCGATTCGGCGTCGAGATACTATATACGTATTATGTATATAACCTACCACGCGTATACACATGCACACGCATACACTCGACTCTTGTTATAGAACGGGAAGAAGGAGTCGTGCGTGCGTATATATACGCCAGCGGGTACGTTGGGCGATAATTAAATTGCCTCGCGGAGAGTGACTAAACAGTCATTATAACGACTAGGTCATAATTGCGCGGACCGGGATAATCGCGCAGGCGCGCGTGCACGCGACGTTGTTTCGCGCGCGCGTCCTCCTATATTATACACGTTATACGTACGCGTGCGCCGGGGATACACCTAGGGCATCCTCTCCCCCCGTTAATTTAGCATTATAATTGATTTGCATATAGATTGAATCAGATAAATCCAAGGCGACGCTAGAGGTGGAGAGAGAGAGAGTGAGTGAGAGAGCGCGAAGCAGAGAGAGAGGGAGGAGGTAAAGAGAGGACTATGGGCGCGGTAACGGCGACAGCCTACTACTCGCCTTACACATATTGTCGATATATATTTACTGGCGGCTGTCTCATACACACTTTGCGAATCTCGTTAGCGGGCATTCTTTGCGCGGCGAGACACACACGAGGAGGACTACTTACTTTCCTTTCGGCAGCGCGATTAGAATCGTGCGGGATCACGATTGCGGGTGTACATAGTATGTATAAGGCAGAGTAGTGGTGGTGCGGTGCTCGCGGAAGACGCACGCGCGAGACGTGAAAGTTCATTAGAGGGGGCTCGTCCTGATGGACACGTGCATTAATCAAGATTTTAATTACCGCGACGTGTAAGCGTGCGCGAGGGCAGCAGCAGCAGCTCCATCTAAAAACTAAACATACCTCCGGCTTCATTTCCTCGCCTCGCGTCGCGTCGTCGCCTCGTTTCTCTCTCTCTCTCTCGCTTTCTCCCTCTCCTTGTCTCTGCACTCTAGAGAAGCAGCAAGTCGCGGAGAGAGAGAGCCCGAGCTCTAATTAGAGCTCTTCTCGAGGCTCGAAGATTAAAAGCCAGGCCTAAGTGCCGGCACGACTCTCCCTCCCTCCCTCCGCGTTTCGCAGTCTCTCGTTTAATAGCGATCAGCAGCCATTCGCGAAAGAGAGAGAGAGTGGCTGAGCGCGGAAACAACGAAACTGAGAATGCATCGCGGAAATGAGAAAGAGCCGTAAGTATGGGGGCTTATTATTGCGTCTGCCCGTCATCTGCCGGAAGACAGAGAGCCAATCAAAATGGAAGAAGAAAAAGCGTGTGCCCATCAGAGCCGCACTTTGGCTGTATATAAATATCGACCGACGTGCACTGGGTATCGTCGATTCCGATGATTGGAGTCTACACTCGCGCGACTATTATACACTCTCTCTTAATGCAGGGAAAGTGGGTTAAGTAAGAGACCGTGTATGGGTTATATATAGAGCTTCGAAAGAAGAGAGTGCGCGAAACTTACTCTTTTGGCCCTAACCCTGAATCTATATCTATATGCACACCGCGGCGACGCGCTCTCGCGCTCTGACTTACACTCGAGGAGACGCTAAAAGGTTTGCGCTTGCGCGCCACCTCTCTGTATCGCTCTCTCGCTCGCTGAGATTTTGCTTTTAGCACATTCGCGATAAAACGTCTCGACTGCTGCTGCTGCTGCCTCTCCTACATATACCTATACAACCTTATGCTCCTTCGAGCGATGACGTTAATGCCGATAAACGTCTTTCCGCACACACACATATATATGGGTACAAGTATACAACAAAAACCTAGCGGCGCTCTAAAACGCATTCTCTCTCTCGGACTGAGCATGATCTGACGCTTAAAACGCACAACCGCACGCGAGGGGTAGGTCGCCGCGCGTGTCATTAAATCACAGAAACAGCCCCTGTTATTGACTCCGCGGACAAATTTATCGCGCGGCGGCGCGAGTCGCGGGTCCGCGTATAGCTCTCGAGAACAGGGCGCAACCAACCCCTCTGTATATGCTTCTCTCTTTTCCAGCGACAGCGGCGGCGGAGGTGGCCGTCATTGTTCTGGTTTATTCGGTGATTTGTGGATTTTACTGCCCTTCTCCCACCTCCCCCTCGCTGTACACCCCCTCCTATCTTTCTGGCGCGTGGCGACGGCAGCAGCAGCACTCCATTCCTCAAGCCGCCGCCGCCGTCGCAGCTTACACCGGCGTTTTATGTCTCTTTCTCTCACTCAGCTCGCGCACGGCTGGTAAGCGTGAGATATCTTAATGTCGTGGACATTTCTCCAGTGCGAGGGAGAGAGAGAAAAAAAAATGTAATCTCCCGCGGGACAGTTAGCTGCTTAGCGCTCGTTCGCCGCCGAGTTGGCACTTACACACACCGATCATCATCTAATTATTCGGCTTATTCGTCGAGGAGGAGAAAGATTGTCTGTGTTTTATTTCGTTTTATGGAAAATAGGCCCGGGTGTGCCAGCTCGTGTGTATTCTTTTTTTTGCGATAGTCTCAGGGTAATGGCCGGGTTTATTGTGTAATAAATGTATGTCTCGCGTCGCGCGCCGCGAAGATTGCCCTGATTTATGCTTCCGCCGCAGAGTTATCTTAAGAGCCGCATCTGTTATTTTAATAAAAAATGAAAGCATCCGTGTTGTTCGTATTGTACAAAAAGGGAGAACAATGAATTAATATAGAGAAAGAGAGGGTGTAGCGGATGATGATTTGTTTATTGTTATCGCGGTGTTTTTTTAAATTTTATGTTTCCTTGATCTGAAATTAATTTCCGTTATGCTTTTATGAGTAATTCAATTAATATTAAAATCAGAATTTTATTTGAAAATCCTTAAGAGGGCAAGCTAGTCTTAAATCTGACAAATTGTATTTATTTATTTATGAACCAGAGTAACAGTACATTACAAAGTATTCAGCACAGAAAAAAAACCCTCGCTTCGCTCGGGCACAAATATCTACGAGAGGATAGAATCACTTTTTCGCACTTGTATCGAAAAATACTATTTTTATTATTCCATATCTTTCTTTATTATTTTCTTACTCAACTTAATTAACTTTTACCAGACATTTTCTTAAATCATCCGATTGAAACGTAAGAACAATATTAATTTTCCGTTCCCAACAACTCAACCCTAATAAATTTGGCCGCACATCAAAGACCGACTCCCACTCTCTCATATAACAAGCTCTCAAACAAACGTAATGCAAAATTGATCAGCGCGCGCAGTAGGATCGGCGGCGCGACCTCTCGAACCATGTCCCCGCGGTAATACTCACCCTTCCCACGCACACTCCAGGGGGATAATCTACGGAGCAAATGGAGCGCGCAAGTTGCAGATCCACGGCGGCGGCGGTGGCAAAGCAAAACTTCGACTTTGGCGCGCGGAGGAATAGTTAAGCACTCGCGTGCGCGCGAGCGGCGCGCCGTCTTGGTATTTTGTGCAGACGCCGCAGCTATTTCACGGTTCCTTACCCTTTCTCCCTTCTCTCGTGCCCCCCTCCCCTTACTCTCGCTCTATGGCGTTCATTAGGCGGGCTAAATCTCCCAAATTGAATCAATTATTATGCTAATACGCCGCCTTCGAAAAGCCTCTCGGGCCTCGCGATATCCTCCTCCTCCACCTTCTTCTTCCTTTCTCTTCTCCTTCATGCGCGAGGAGTGAAATTTCTCCTCGGCCTTTTTGTTTACGAGAAAGAGAGAGAGAGAGAGAGATCGTGCGGTTGAAAGGAGACGTGTCCTGTGACTTCCGGCCGATTAAAATAATCCGAACGGTACGGCGACGTAGCCGCTGATTGTTTCCTCGTAACTTTTCCCATTAGCATTCGCCCGGCGCGACGAATAATTCATAGAGAGAAAGAGGAGAGGGGATCGATCGTGTACGGTTAATGGCGATTGATTGGCTTGTTTGAATTTTACACGGCCGAGAGTCGAAACACGCAGACTACACTGCGCCGGAAGGTGCGGTGTTATCACGACTGCTGCGCCCGAAGAGTTGTAGACGTACAGTATTGGCGCGGTCTTATCCGCTAGATAAGGAGCTGCCAACCCTTATGAATGCTCCCATTATGCGGTATATCTCGTTTCCCTTTCTCTTCCTCCCTCCTCTCTCTCTCTCTTTATACACGCCGATATCAGCAGCAGTGGCACGCCGTAATGTCGTCACTGCGAACGGCATCTGATAGCGGCCCGCGAAATTAATGTAACGGTTCCTCTAATAACCCGCACATCCACTTGATAAATGAAGGGATGAACCGCACTGCAGCCATCGTCATAGTACGCATATATAGAACTGCGGCTTCGAGACACTCATTATTTTTAACAGCTCGGCTCCGTCAACACTCGGTGCCGTCGAATGCGCGCGAGGTTGGTATAATTGCCGTTCGCCACCGTGCTATTGTTATTCAGTGTCAATTTTCCCGGAGCTTTAATGTACTGCACTCTCTCCCTCTCTCTCTCTCACTCGCTGTTATTATATATACACTCGCGCCTTTGATATTCGGCGTGCGAGCGCAGAGATATAACGCGTATTCAACAAACGGACAGCGCGCGAGCATAATGGCGTTATACTTGGCACGATCGCGATCGCTCTTCTTCTCCTCCATTGTGAGAGAGCGGCAGTGGCGGTCAGTAGTATAGTCCTCTCTCGCATTATGTGCGTTATATCTGGGGAATATCTGCGGACGAGTGCCTTGAGCACGTGTGAGCGTATACATATACACGATTGGTATCGTAGCGTATAGTTGACGTTTTATCGGGCAAACCGCGCCCGGGTGTAATTGGTCCATTGTTGCTTGTACTTCTCGCGCGCTCACTTGCGAGGGAGGAGATGTGTATGTGCCGACGACCATTAATTTTGAAAAGCCACAGAGGGTAGTGCTGGTGTGCTGCGCGATCTCTCTTCTTTAACAGTTGGTATTCGCACCTTCTGTACGGACAGCTCGCGCCTAACGATCGTTATTTTTAATATTTATAGCTGGGTCTGTTTTGCGCCTGATGCGGTGCGAAGTGTAGTGGTTGCCTTATGATGTCGGGAGATTGTGCTCTGGTTTATATTTGTTGGGTGTTTTTAAGTTGGCTAAATGTGAATAACTTCTAAATATTATTAGCTCCCCTGGTAGAAAATTAACTATTTTATAGTTATTGTGTTGATCAAATGGAAGCTTTGTAAATAAAAATCAATATGTAACAATACCATATGTACCTAAAAGTATTACTATAGTAATTAAAGTATCAATGTTGCCAAATGTAAATGCCAAAAATTACTTGAAATTAGTACATATAATTATTAGTATAAAATTAGTTCAAAAATAGATAATTTATGATTAATATTTCTATCAGGGTTTTGTTTGAATATTATTCATATATTTATACTTGCAATACGTATGTAACAAAGCGTGAGTAAACTAAACATCTACACTGCAAGTATCTTATTGATTATACGTAATGTAGCGGTAGTTTTACGTTTGTTTGTTTACCACGTCATGTTAGAATAACCTCTTTTTCCACGTACAGTAAAGGCAGAGTTTATCGACCATAGTTTGCATAAAATATTACCTTGCCACTTTGCAAACATTTTCTAATAAGCGACAAAAATATAAAATAAACTCTCTAAAAGAAATATTAGAAAATAAACAGTCCCACCACAATGACATACTTACTAATTTTCTATTACAAAATTACAAAAGAAAATACTTAATATAAAATAGACGTAAAATTTACCATTACAATTGAACGTCATCACAACGCAGATACAATCGCAAACGCAATAAATTAAAAAAATACCACCCACTCCACTCCTGATATCCACAGTTCCTTCCTCCTCGCGAAATCCAGTTTTCCCTTCGATAGGCGAACGAGGGGTAGGGGTCTGCTCAATTTTAGTAAAATACGCACGAATAACAATAGCGACGGATCGCGCCGATAGGCGCCACGCGGACTTCCGATCGGGATATTGAATTCGTGACATTTGCGCTCGCACGCGCTTTGACGTATCGCAGGCTCTGCCGCCGCTGCTCCGGAGTGTGTGTGTGTGTGCGTGATACGATCCCGTCGATGCTCCGCGCGTTTATGCTCGCCCGGAGGAAGTGATTTTTTACCCTAACAAATAGGCTTTTGTGGTTTGTCGCGTTTTGTCCGACAAAGCCCAACGGGATTCGGAACTCTGTGAATCGCGCCGTGTGTATGCGTGTGTGACTATATATAGAGCGCAGAAAGGATAGTGTGCGTCGGCTGTGGAAAAGGAAGTTTTTTTCAGGTAGGATGTCGATTGTTGGTGGTATCTGGATTAGCCTCGGTTAAGAGGTGGTGTGGAACGAGCGGTGAAAGAAAATTTTTGTGGCGATATTTTAATATTTGCGCGGGGATAAAATATTATTTTTAATGATACATGTGTATAATCTCAAAAATATAGTTCTAACGGTCTTTCACAAAATTTCACAGAAAAACAAAAATACTCTATACTCCCCGTTATTCACCTACCAAAGTATAAATTTTACAACTCTCTCGCATTAACGATACAGCCAATCAGTCACGATTGAAACTGCCGGCGCCGATATAGTCGCAGAGCGCGCAGCGGCATAGCATATCGACAATAGTTCAATACGCTTCGCGCCATCCTCGCTATTCTAGCAGGCAATTTTCATTGCAACTTCCTGCAGCCGTATAAGCCGGGGCGACACACGACCATCCTGCGCTCGCTCGCTCGCTGTCGCGCCAACTGGAAATTGCAGGGGAAATTCGAAAGTTTGCCCGCGCGAATTCGAAATGCGCGATCCGGTCCCCGCCCTCCGTGTATAATGCGATTATTAGCCTATACCTCGCACACACCCACCCCCTTCGCTTATCTCTTGTGATGTGCATTCTCTCCCCTATACATACCTCTATAACATCATTCGATTCTTTCTTTTACCGTAGATAGAGATCGTATCTGCCTGCATGGTCCATTGCGCGTGGGTGGATCGTTTCGTCTTGTGTAGTATTACGCTGACGATAGAATGTGTGTATGTGTATATGCGTATACGAGATTTTGAATAAATGACGCGCCACGGCAGCAACAGCGAGTAGTGTGTGTGCGCCGTGTCGGAGGATGATTATTCCAAGGGTGGGAGGGAGATACTTTATATATGCGCGCGGCAAGAGGAGGACTCGAAAACAAGGCTCTCTCGATTATTCGAGCCGGCGTGGGCGCTACGACAACTCTCACACACACACACACACACAGCGTCGCGATGTACATTACCGGTCGCGCGCGCGAAAGAGAGAGAGGGGGAGAATTAAGTGGTCGAGATAATGGCGGTACAAGCCGCGCGCGTCCGCTGAAAAATTCGTTGTGTTCGGTCGTCGTCGTTGCGCGCGTTCGTGCGTGCGAGGTAAAAACTTAATTATCGGGGGTTTATGGCCAGCACGATTTTTCTCTCTTTGACGTTTGTTTTTTTTGTTTCTCTGTTGCAGAATATGCCGCTGGAGAGCGTGTAATCGAGCGGAGTGGAATCTAGGTGAGTAGAGCTCTGGAAAATATTTTGCGAGCTCGTGTATACTCGCTATACGCGTCGGGATGGAGAATGTTATACAGACATTGACGGAGAGGATGGAGCGAATTTGAAAGTATCCCCGCAGAGCTGTACAGGGGTGTGAGAGAAAAACAATTAAATACGATTCGACGTTATTTCCCTGGAGAGAGAAGTGTAGTATAGTAGCGCTATATGTACGTACGTTTCGATGCACCGCCGTGTAATAGGACCGCGACGGCGGGGCGTTAAAGCGATAGGACGCGACGCGCGTACATCTCTCCCGGGCGAAAAACGAGGGAGAGTAGATAGGCGGCTGCGCGAGAAACAAGTGCATTAGAGGGCTCACGGACGAAATAAGATTAAACAAAGTGAGCCGGCGCTCGCGCGTCTAATCGAATGGGAAATTTGCGCGCCAGCACCAGAGAGAAAATGATAGCGAATGAATGAGCGAGTAAGAGAGAAAGTGAGCACGAGTGAAGTAGTAGTAGGAGAGTACAGGCGATAGTGGGACTCAAAGAGGGTGGCATAACGAAGGGAGGAGAGAGCCGATGTACGCTAATGGAAAGGACCTCCGGTACACATAGATGCATATATACGCCTCTACCCTCTCTCTCGTTCTATCGATCGATTTATCGATAGACAGATAGATACTCTTGGTTTACAGGGGTGGCTAATTACGTTTATTACCCCCCGGTTATATGTTTGCATCGCACACATTTACCGCTTCAATCCCCGGGAGGCGGGACAGGCGGAGAGACAGAGACAGAGAGCGAGTCCACCACCGCATCTTCCTCTCTCTCCCTCTTGGCGAGCCAACTGCCGCACGGACTAAAGTGCTTCCAATCGTGTTTTCATTTTTTACGTCGCCGCTCGCCTCCGCGCGCTCCATCCCCCCCCCCCCCATTCCCTGTTTTCCAATTCTGTAGAAGTGCTCTTAATGCCGATGAACCGCCTTTGTATAATTGTTAAAAGTGTAGTACATACGGCGTGCCCGTGCGCGGAAAGTCTTACGGATCGTGCTTTCATCAACTCGTTAAATTAGAGCGTGGCAAGTAAAACTAATGTGTAATTGTTATTCTGGGACTGCACGATATAGCAAGATTAATCTTGATATAGTATTGTCTTGCCTCAATATTCAAGGCTATAATCGATACAATATTTATGTACAGTTTTCGATACAATATCAAGATTGTGATGTCAAGAATGTAAAGAATCTTGTCTTGTCTTAAAAATAACTTGAGATTTTTTAATCATAATAACTTATCGAAATAATCATTAATAACTAATTAAATAAAAACAATTATTTAACTCTCAAACAACGGCATCTTTATTAAGTCAATAAACTTTGGTCCTATATCCCCCCAGGCTGGCTTACTTAGGTACGTGAGGTAGCAGCAAGAGGGTGCGCCGCCTAGCGGCGGTACACGGACTAGACTCTGGTCGGCGGCACATATATGGCGGGAAAAATTAAATTTCAAATCTGACATTTATTTACACTTGTGCAGAAATTTTATTTTTTTTATAGTTAACCTAATGTATTTTATTTTATTTATTTGTAACTTTTCTAAAAGTTTCTTAAATTTAAGAATATTTTTAACAGTAAATCATTTTAAAAGGTCTGAAAACCAGTCAACTCGCTTACTCTCGTGCAGCTCTATTTTACGTCTCGATGAATAGGTGAAAAAAGTGTGTCAATTGTGGATAATCGTCATCGCCATTCCGGATAATTAACTGATTTTCTCTGTCGTATGTGCCCTGTGCGTATATGCCTGCACATATACATATATACATGTACACGTAAGCCGGTTGTTCAATCTCGCATGCCGTTCGAGGATATCGCTCCTATCTGTGTGTATATATGTACGCGTGTGTATATCTATATACCTATACACACGCGGGCGGAGCTAAAGGGAAATGAGAATGAATGTAATAATATATTTAATATTCGCCCGTTCTCGGGCTCCTTCACTCTCGGTATTACAAGCCAACCAATATTCTCGCCCCCGTTTTAACCCCCTCGCGGCGGTGGCGGCGGCTGCTCCCTTCTTCTCCTTCTGTCTCTCTCTCTCTCTTACTCCCCCGCAGACTCTTTCTCTCTATCTCTCTCTCCTTCGCTCCGCACCGGGTGTATAGCGTTCAAAGTGCACCGACATTATTTCCGCTGTAACCGACGCTCCGGCGCTCGCTCTCGTTTTTTCCACCCCTCGCGCGCTGCTTTTCTCAAGGTTAGGCGCAAGCTTTGTCTCTCTCTCTTGCTCTCTCGAGCGATGCAACGGCGGAGGGTAACTTTCGCCCCATCAGAAAAACTGTTGTAATTCCGCGGATTTGACGGGGCTTACATTTTTTTATCAGTCCGGTATGCATTTCTTTGCGTAATGGATTTGTTCCTCGTGTGAATTGTCGATAAATGTAGAGTTGAAGCGTGCTAAATAGTTTAGGAAATTATGTTTGTGAGCAACATAGCTATAATTATTAAAGTTTTGTAGAAAATATATTTATAAATTCAAAATCTTCTATGGACTTTATAGAAAATTATAAATTAGTAATTGCCGAGGATTCAATTTTTAATTTTATAATGATTGATGGTGAATGAATATTTATTAAGATGTGGAATGAAGAAAGACAAAATAAACTATACTTCAATTGTAACTTTGATATATATTATATGAAAATTGTACAATTTCATACACGATATACAATACGTGTATGGTAAAATTATTATTCTACTGATGATTCCTAACGAATGTCAATAAAATCCTTATGCATTGTTTTTACAGGTATTATCAACTTTTTGAAAATATAAATTATACTAATAATTTTCTCCTCACTCTATATATTCATACAATATGCAAAACGTATATTTATCTGAAAATAAAAAGCCAAAAACACTGTCCTTATTCTCACGATCAACCCTGCACCCTCACTCATTTCGCAACAACACCCCATCCCCTCGGCCTCTTGTGTACCAGACAACAACCCCTGGCCACGTTTACCGCGCCGCGGCGAGATTCCGCCGGTGAAATCGAGGAAAATTAAATTTCTCCCCGTGGTTTGTCCACATCGCGCTCGCACCGCCACCGCCGTAAGATTCAATATGCCCCGCGCGAGCGACCGCACGATCGAGCGGAGCGTACACACATATTCACGTATATAGGGGGAAAGAGATGAGAGTGTTTTATACTTTACATCAAATACGTGCGCCCGGGCGACTTTTACGCACTCGCCGCGCGGTGTGTGAACTCGCGATGTATATAAGCTTATATTGCAAGGAGAGGGTGGATATGTGTAGTAATATTGCGCGTGATGGTGGGACTTTGCAAATTTTGTTCTGCCGTGGGGGGGCTTCTGGAATATTTTCGAATAGAACGAGATATTTTAAGAAGAGATTATAATTTGTAGACGAGAAAAAAACCGATCGTATTTATAAACGCTGCTGATTGGTCAGTTGATGTAAACGCTATTTCGAGGTTACAGAACACTAAAAAAAAAGTATTAAGTGTACAGCAATACCAAGTTGACAATACGGGGCGATGCTGTGAGAAAATATCGGAAGTCGGAAAAAATTTGATAAACCAATTTATGTTAATACCGTCTAGTCATTCATTTATTTGAATATTCCTCTCGATGTTACTACGCTTCACCATACTTCTTTACTTGATTACATTTCATTATTGTTTTTTATTGTTCCCCTTTTAATAAATCGTTCGCTTAATATACCTGATTTTATGTAACCAAGCAAATTAATTTTATCGTATTACTCACAAACTTTTAATTGTTTCGTTGTAAAGCGAAAAAATTTTGTAAACAGCCGAGACAAAACTGCACCTAGAGTCCTTAGTCTAAGAAACTACACTATACTAGCATACTAATTAAAATAGAATTTAAGGTCGTTAAGTAGAATGCGACTACAGGTACGGTTAAACCGCAATCATTAGCAATATATCCTCCTTCATACTTTCATGTGTATTTCTCGACCATAATTAAAGCGATCAATCTTTTTCAATTAATATTTTTCCGCCATTAAAAATACGGCATCCGTTACCCAAGACACGCGCTTCCACCTCTCGCGTATATATACGTCGGAAATTGTATATACTGTAAACACTGGCTTAATTCTCGAAAGATTGATAAATCAGAATTTCATAACGCCACGCTCACTCACCGTGTGCCTCAAATTCTCATCCAGCGTTTGTTATTTGTACAAATTTAATTAAAGTTTCAATCAGACCCGGTTCTCCTATATACTATATACACGCATCGAAACAATAAAAGTGCTAAATTCATAGATACCCGCCTCCGCATCTACACGAGTTTATTCTCTCTCTCTCCTCGTGAAAAGAAGCGAAAAGAAACTACCGTAAAAAACAAGGAACAGGGACTTCCTGCCGAGTTATTGGGTTATCGTGTGTATGATTAGCGCAAAAACGTGGGTAACACGTGTGTGCGGCGTCGGCGGCGGCGTACAAAAAGTATGCGGCGCGCGTGCTCCTGAGGAAAAAGGAAGAGGCCGACGATGCGCGGCACGGCTCTTGATTTACGCGAGCGGGGCGTGCCCGCGCACGGAAGCTACAATTAGTTTATTAATCCCTACGAGAGAGAGAGAGACGGCTACTGCACTTGTACGCGTGGATGTATATAAACGGGCTAAATATAACGACGCGGGGAATTGCGCGCGACTTTTACGCCGATAAAATTAGAGTCGAGCGATGATATAAAAGTTCAGCTGGACCCTATACTCTGATGAGGCCGATCGTAAAGACGTATGCTTCTGGGAATTCGAGGCTGTGTTCTCGGATTTTTTCTTTTTTTGGAGCGCGGTGTTTGGGGTTCGCGGAACTATGTGTGTGTGTGTGTGTAGTGCGTTGGGAAAGAATAACTCTGTTATTATGCGTCGAATGGTATTCGTGTTACACGCTATTAAGGAGAAGTCAATCTTGTAGTCGCGTGTGTAATTATACTCTTGCCGAAATCTCTCGCTCTTGGTCGAAAATAGGGAGAGAAAGATTGAGTAATGCCGGTTAAGTATACGATAGAATAAATTTGATTACACGGGGAAAAATTAGTCCGCGCGTCATTTACGACCGTAATAAAGTTTTTACGACGTATTTTCTAAAGGCTTATTCTTTTTTTCTCTCTCTCTCTCTCTCTCTTTTTCGAGTATCAAAGGCGAATCAAAAGGCCGCTGATGATGCATTTATAAAGATTCTGAGGGACCACACGTATACTCGATTCGCGAGGCACGTCGCGCTGTGGAGATAAAACGTTCCGTTTCCATAAATATAACTCAGGCGATGCACATAATACCAAGCTCGCACGCATAGATATGTACTTACACGCAGTAATTTCTCGGCGACGATAAATTACCGCATCAGTGCATCGCGCAAAACGCACGAGCGCGATCTACCACCAAAGTTCCGTGCGACTTCTGCGTGCTGCAATAAAAGCTTAGCCGCTCTGTCTCTCTCACGTGTAAGTCTACGTGTATATACGTACACGTATCCAGAATGCGTCTGTGTCTCTCCATCCTCTCTCTCTCTCTGTCTTTTACGAGTTTTATTCATAGCGTCGCCTCGCTAATAAAAAAGTGGCGCGCAGAGACATTAAACTCCTCATAGAAACAGGGCGCGGGAGGGCACGATAGCGCGCGTATACACCTGCACTCGTTAACAAGGTATACATTATATTGCGTAAAAAAAATGGCGCGCAGGAGAGAGAGCGAGAGAGAGATACGTGAGTCGTGGCGGGCGTCGATCGTAAAAAGCCCGGCTTTTTTCGCCGCGTCTGATGCGTCCCTCGCTCGCGCCTTTCTGCGAATGCCTCTATGTGTATATGTTCATACAGCAACAAGGTATAGAGAGATACATACACACATCTACGTACACGCAGATACATACATAAAGTATCGTTCGCGAATCGCGCGCGAGAAGTGCACGCGCCTATAAGTGTATGTACGAGGGACTGGCCGCGGCCAGTGTATATATAGGAGAGGGCGGATATCGCGCTGCACACAGCACCTCTCTTTCTCTCTTGAATCCTCGAGGCTTGCGCAAGGAGTTTTACGATCGGCTCGATTTTTCCTCTGCCCCCTTTGCAGTTCGATTTACGATACGCCAAAGAGAAATTATTGATCGTGCGCGAGAGCGCGCGCGTCTTATTTGAGTAACACGTCTCTTTTTATGCCCTCTACTCTTTTCTCTTTTTCTTCTCTTTCGCCGGCAGAGAGGGAGAGAATAATAAATCGGAGGCTCAAAGAGCGAGGCGTCGTAATGGAGCGCTCGTTAATATACAATCGACGGGCGCGATCCAGCACCGATTCGCGCCAGAAGTGCATGTGTGTTTGCTTTTGCGTAACGCGCGCGTGCGTGCAAAGCACAGTGTAAGAATCACAATACGCGTAAATCCACATCGCCGCCGTCTTTTTGCGAGGGAGGGAAAGAAAGAGAAAGAGAGAGAGAAACGTTGACCCCGAATACGAGCGAGCATGGCCGGCGATCATTTATCGCGCTGCTACCGACGAATCGCCGAGTCATGACTATGCTAATGAGCCGGATAAATAATTCACCGCCGCTCGGCTGGTATATATAGGGGATTGCCGATATATACTCGATCATTCTTATAAAAGTCAATGGAATCAAGATTTTTCGACGAGATACATCAATGCCCATTTGAATTTCGGTCCGTCTCTCTCTCTCTTTCTCTCCACCGACGTCCGCACACGCAGCGGCCGCTGTTTACCCGGGTATTTATCTTTGTGTGTTGTACGTGCGCGAGCGCGTACAAAGGACTCTCTCTTTCGTCGTGTGTTCTCGTTTTTTCTTCTCGTTTGTTCGAGGGCGATTTATGGGCGGAGGGTTAAACCGGGGGTCAAGCGAGGAGTAATTTGAGAGTCTTATTCGTTTTGCCGTGCTTTACAGCGACAAAAAGAATGTTTATCGAAGAGTATTATACGTTTATTTTGTCAATATTCTAAAGAATCGTAAGTCGCGTCGTGCATAACCATTTGCAATTAATTGCGGGGGCACCGCAGCACTCCACAATACGCGTACAAATTTAATATCGGTTTACCGCTTCCGATGGAAAGAAAAACATCCAATCGCACACCTATATACTACCGCGCAGTGCATCTTTTATTGCCTCGTTTCAGCGCTGGCACGAATGAAAAGTTTATTAGCATTGTCCAGATCGTACACGCCGCACGCTTTTCATTCCGCGCGCAAGAAGACGCGAGTGAGAGATAGAATTAAACTTTCAAAGCACGCGGAGAGTATAGAAGGAGACGTAGAGTCTGCTCGATCCTCTCTCTCTCTCCCCGCTTTCTTTAGAATCAAATTAGTTTCGATCCGATCGACGGATACGAGTGATATCTCTTCCTCCTCTCAATTGCGGAGTATAATATAATAATAATATGCCGGGCGCGGTGCACCGTCATTCCCAGCTTATAATACCGAGTTATCGGTCTCCAGTGATTCTCAACCTCCCCCCTGCATATATACGTGGGCTTTATAAGCTTGTAAACTTCCGAGTAGTGTCACGCGTGTTCTCCCCGCCGGTTACTTTATCGCCGCTGCGCGTTCCTTAAATATTTTACGGCGAAATTTAATCGGCCTCTCTTTTAATTCCTCATATAGCCGCCCCATTCTTCGCGGCCGATCATAATTTATAGCCGCTTTCGGGGGATCACGATATAATTATACGATTTCAGGATCCTTCTAGACGCTCATTCACGGATAGATTTACACACAGCTCTGTTATAGAAAGACATCGAAATGCCAATTACACGAACGAGAGCCGATTATACAAACGCGCTTCTTTCTCATGGCATTCCCTTCTCACTCTCTCGCTCATCATTGATAGATAGTTTCGACGTGCGCGGAGCCGATGGGCGCGGCGCGATGTCGAAATAATGACTCGCTTTATTTGTATTGTAATTAGTTGCGGGCCGCGCTCGCGGGCGGATTATAATTTGATTTGGTGAACGCGGCTGGCCGCGCACAGTGACGAAGTAATAGATCCGTCGGATCGTGTGCGGTTGGTTGTTGCAGCTGAAGTCTCGTGAGAATATAATTGTTTGCCCGCGATTGACAGCTTCCAATGCGATTTTGCCCCGGCTCGCGTGCGCGTTGCATAAGCGATTCGAGAGCGGATTATGTATACACCGGGGAGGTACAATATAACGCACTATGAAAATTTTTTTTATTGGTAGAGTAGAATCAAGGTGTTTGTTAATAGGAGAGATAATTAAAAATCACGGAGAATAATATAGGAAGGAACGATTATAGTTTATTTATATTTTTAATTAGAAAAAGAAAGTTTAACTCGGCGGCCGCTCGCCCGCGCGCGACTCGTTCATGCAAGAGCGACGGCGATTATCGTTCCAAACTCCCATTAGAAGTCGTTAAGGTAGTATTGGCCCGATGCATCTTCCCGGATTGCTTCGGGATGGGGGCGACTATACGCTAGCGGTCTAACTTTCTTTCGCTTCTCTCTCCCTTTCTTCTCCTTCTACTCTTCTTTAAAATTTTCTATTTCGAGTCGCGCGCACGTCCTTTAAACCAAACACACCGTGTGATTTTAGATTAAACTTGAACGCGGAATAACTCACCGGCTCCGTTACCCTTATACACAATCTATTATCTATGATAAAAAGATAATATGATCACAGTATTAATAATAATAACCATGATAAAGGGCGAATTTGTTCACGAAAATTTCGATAAATCCCGACGGACAAATTTTCACGTCGTGGAAATATTCCGACGGCGGCATGAACGCGGCGGCGGCGGCGGCGGTGCAGCCTTATGGCTTAATATCGCGCGGTTATATATTCTTGTTTCGGCGCGCGTGTATGTGTGTGTATATACGGCACGGCAGCAAGCTATTTTGCAGACGTGCGGGTACACGTACGTTATAGGCGCAGGTATTTCCTTATCCCCCAAAGAACAGCGCCGCCCCCTCCGGGCGAAATTGGAGCGCGTTCGCGGCGGCCCGCGTGCGCGCCTCGGAAAATTTCATAAACTTGGGGGGAGGGGAGAGGTATAAGGAGCAGAGAGTGGCGGCGGAAATTCATTATCCCGAAATTAAAAAAGGATTTTGAATGATAATCCAGTCGTGTTTCAAAACGAGCGACGGCGAGTCAATCGAGCTGTTCGGTGTTTGTGTATAAGAGTATAGAAGGAAGGGGAAGAAAGTGCGCGCGGCGGAAGTTCAATTACCGGTGGATCAATATTTTTCCCCGCGTCTCTCTGGCAGACAAGCAATTAAACCAGATTCGAAGTGTATAGAGAAGGGGGGAGAGTTGGCAGTTTGCGCGCATTATCATAATTTATGTTCGCGAATGTAAATAAACGACGTTACAGTGGCGCTGCGCCGTAGGATGATGGATAAATCTCTCTCTCTCGTTCGTTATACGTTCGTTCTATTTTGTTCTCTTTTTATTTTATTTACGAAAGAGGATTTAAAAGTGTCCGAAGCGCGTCGATGCAGTAGTATAGTAGTAGTAGTAGTATGGGAGTGTGTACTACGCAACGTTTTAATTAACTAAAACGGAGACAGTGCGAAAGAATCACTTACTGCAACAGCTGCCGTTCGTTTGCGTTTATATCCGCGGGCATAACAAAGCTAAATTGATTAGTATTGATTAGCCTCGATCCTGCGCTACACAACACGAGCTCTAACGAAATATCCCAGCAACAAAACGCGCCTTTCACGCGCCCGCTCACGGACAAAACGGGAGGGAAATCAACGACTATAAATAAAACTTGGAAATGACTTGTTTTTTTCCATCCCCCCTCTACATCCTATCAAATTGTTTGCGATCTGTCCCAAACGCGCACCGAATCTCTCTTTCTCTCTCTCCGTGCATTTGAAAAATGAAAAAAAAAACATAAAATCTCAGTCATAAATTGGCTGATCGGCGTTCTCACACACACGCGCATATATACGAATTCGCAAAGCTTGCCGGCGACATGACGATAAAAATCCGGTGTAAACGTTCACTCTCTCTCTCTCTACAGTTGCTATATATGCTTGCGCGCCACGAAACTTTCTGTACGATCGACTTTAAAAAAGTTCACTCCCGAATACCCAGAAATAAAACTGTTATGCTTTCCGCTGATCGATGGCATTAGAGTGTGCGGCGCAGTCCTCAACAATGGCCTCACCGCCGTCACCGCCTCTCTCTGTGTTCTATGAAATTGTCCCGCGCATCTTTTTCGAAGTGCGCCCACGTATATATAACATGCACACATATACACACCTACCGGAGATACGCCGTTCTCGAATTTCCATACACACGCTCGGACAGAGAGAGTCAGCCAGACAAATGCTGCACGCGCGCACACATACACACAAGAGTCGCGGGGAATATATTCACTTCCGGCAATAGATTTCCCTGACCTCTCTCTCTCTCTCTGCGTACGAGCGCATAGTTAGTTAGGGGTTAGGATCCCGCGTGCGCTTGTTTGTCGACGGTGCGGCGACGCAGGGGGAGAGAGAAGCTCGAGCTCCGCGCTGCACAATCGGCCCATTGTGCCCCGTGATTTGTGAGGACGATTTTTTGACTTCCGTCCGGGCGCGCGCGGGGGGAGGAGGCGTCCGACGTCGGTTAGGTGGTGTGCTCACCCACCGCCCCCCACCTATATATATATACGAATGAGAGTGTGTATATGTGGGTGTGCAGAGGCGGACATCAAGAGGGAGATCGGCCGCCAGTTAAGGGTTGATCGATTTATAGGCGCGCGGCACGCGCGGACGGTGACGAAAGTCCGGGTGAGCGAGCGAGGGTGAATAATCTTATTTTATTCCAGGGTCCACTTCTTTTTTTTGTATCTCTGTCTCGTCCCCCGAATACGACAATGGGACCGAGAATGAAGACGCGCTGAGATATATGTTATACGCGTTCTACCGAAAATCCGCTGCGTCGATTTGTATGCGATCGCAATCGTATGTGTAGGGGGAATGTATATATATATATGTATCGCCTGTACACGTGTTTATATCGTCGGCGAGGATGGATTAATTGCGCCCGATCGGTTCGTATTGAAATTTTATGGGCCGTCGTTAACGGTACGTATATAGAGATATATATGTATATATAAGACGGAGAGCGCGTGGCTGTATAATCGCCCATAAATTATATGAGACCGACGAGAGCCGAATCGGCATTGGAGAGTAATGCGAGTTTAATTAGCTATTCTCGATTTCGCGAATAGAATATAATGTATTTTCTGTCGCTCGCTTCCTAGACCTAGAAACGACGCGCGTACGAGCCAATGAGAAACGCTATGCACCTTTGTTAATTAGAGACAAATTATCAGATATCAAGCGCAATAATTGCCTCGCTCATTGTGCGTTGTAAACGCCCGCTATAAATTACCTGTCGACTTAGTGATTGGCGATTAGCCGCTGCGTTGTACACATATATACACTTCCCGGTCTGTGGTGCTGGTGACCGGTTAACGATCGTTAAGTCGAGCTTCATTGAGATAGAGCGGCGGCGCGCGGCTGAAAGAAAACAAAAAATTAATAATGATTCCTTGCCGGCTGGCTACGTGTATTATAATCGCTGATTACGCGTCCAGGCTTTCCAGTCCCTCGCACGCTCATTAGCAAATTCATTCTATAGATATATGCTTTCACTCTTTTATACTAGTATAATTGGCTTTCGTTTCTTGCACTGCTAAACCGTACAATCGAAAATCCTTTACACCTGCATGAGGGGGACGCGTACTGTACCTTCTGCAAAGCTTGTGCGGATGCATATACGCATGATATACAGGGTCACGCGTGCGACTCTCTTCAACGCGAGCGCGCAGCTCATTTGGTATTCGAAGCCGGATTTCGAGTTCGACCCCCTATTTATTCAAGAGCATTTCGACACCTTCGAAGGCACTTAAGAGCCTCTCTCTCTTACTCTTGCGTCGAAAAGTCAATAGATCCCTTGGGAGTGCCAACGAGCGCGCGCGCGCCTTTCGGGTATACACATTGCTCCGGAGATCAAACAACGGACTGCTGCAGAACGGACCCGTCTTTAAGTCGCTCGCTCGCTCACTCCGGAGTTAAGCCGAGGGGGAGATCGATGTTTCTTTTCGTAATGACCGAGAGCTTTCAAAGGGACAGCGCGGCCAGTGCATTGCCTGTCTTTATGACGCTTGCCAAGAACAGTTACGGAAGAGTCTATAGTGTACCAAAGGGGAGATATTTAGCTATCAAAAAGAATAATTATTATTTATTGAAACAACGGTATTTATAGCATTACGATACTGAAACGTCAATCGTAACGAACCAAACGACATCATTCGGAATCAACCCCAAATTGTAAAAAAAAAATAAACCAACACGTCACGCAACAAGCCTTTAAAAAATTCAGCCGTTTAAGAGGTTAAATAGATTACGCGTAAATTCACCCTCGCTCTCGCGTGTACGCGCGATTAGCTTTTTATTACTAAAGCAAACTACCCTCGTCGCCCTGCTGTTGGCGGCGGTAGCGCGTGTCCGACACTTCTCGCAGCGAGAATAAAAATAAAAGCTAAAAAACAAAACAAAGCGCGCCGGAAAAATGGGCGCATACGCGCATAACAAACCCGTACACACACACATGGCAGGTGGATTTCGTCTCCGCTCGCGGGGCTTTAAATTCGCACGCCCATGCGGTAGTATAAAAATAATTAGCCGCGTATGCGCGCAGTAGTCTTCCCTCTCGATAATGGCGCGCAGCCCCCCGGGGGCACAATCCAAACCGAGAGAGCGTGTGTGCGCGCGCGCGCGTTACCGCGATGTTTTGTAATTTAAATTAATTGAAAAATATGCACTGCGCGTGTTGTTCGATTGCGCGTACGTACGTAACGAGCGTGGAATATAACGGGACGGCGCGCCACGGCCCAATCATTCGCGCGCTCGCGTCCCGGCAATAGCTTATTGGTTTTTCTCGCTGATTTGATTCATTATCGTTCTTGTTATTTATATTTGTACGCTCGATTGCGCTCGGCGCATGGGGATGGTGGACGAGAAAAAAAGAGAAAAAAATCGCTTGCCATTGAAATTCGGGGATTATTATTATAGCGGCGGCAGCAGCGACGTGCACACCCCTCGTGTCAAATCTGTCTGGCTATACGCGGTGCGTGTGTGGAATCATCGGAACGGCTTGTCGTAACTTCTAATTCTGGGGGACCCGGCGGGGGTGGGAATGGTCAATCGTGTTTCGTGTGCCGCCGTTGTCGCCGATGAAATTGAATATTCATGTTGTTTTCGGCGCGTTTTAGCAGCTGCGAGAGCCGAGTTAGAAAAAAGGCGGGTTTACGCGAGCGGCACGCGTTTGTTTTAAAATTGAAACAGTTTTTGCGAGCGCGCGGCGTTTGTACTGAAATGTAAGGGAATTCGAGGGTATTTACCGTTCATTTGCGGATGTAACGTAAAAATTTGAATATATGGCAAATTGATGTAACGACGGCTAACGCTAAGTAGAAACAGTTAAACGTACGGCCGCAGACACAATACTGTTACACACGAGGTGTACACCCCATTACAGGCAGTCGATTACTCATTTTCTCCCCATTATATCCCCGCGTCCTAACAATTAAAAATAATTTATTCTATTCAACGGCGGGGAATAATAATTTTCTCCTCTCTCTCGCGCTCATTAAAACGCGACGTGCGTCCGCATTAGCCTGCTCTCTCTCTCTTAACACTGCAGCAAGACAGCCAATACTAGAGTCAGCCTGAGCCCCGTTACGTCTGCGCAATCTATTTATAACCGGCGATAATTCAATTGGCCGCACGCGCGCGAGACGCGAAACAACACGAGAAAAGGAGAGAAACACGCGCAGTCAAACGAGCTTATATATATGTATACGTAATGAGTCGGTCGGGCTGATTGTTTACCGCGTCTGCGCGTGTTTTCGTAATTTGTCGCGAGCCTGCGTGGTGGACTCGAATTTCTTGAAAGGGGCCATTGTTGGCCGCAGTCCCCTGATAATGGGGCCCATTCAGGGCCGATGACTCGCGCCCGAGCGAGTATATAGTGCTGCCAGTCTGGAGTGTCGGGTTTTTCTTTCCTCTTTGCTCCTTCTCTCTCACTCTCCTCCTTGCACTGGAAGGAGACGTCTGAGGTGCAGCGAGAGAAAAAGAGAGAACGAGAGTGAGCGCGGAACGAGCTTAGGAAGTGGGCGTAGCGCTTGGCTGCCAATGCCTCTCTCGGATCCGTTTTGTCTCGGGAATAATTTAATTTTAGCAGTCGCTGAGCCGTGGTTGTAAGTCTCGGCATTTAGCGCGCAGACAGATGGGTGTTGTGGTGTTTCTGTGTGGGATGGAGTTATTATGTTGCATGATTAGAATGTTTGGAGAGAAAATATTGAAAGAGACTGACTATGTTATTCATTTTTCTACTGTAACAAAGAGTTCTAAGAAAAATATCTTCCAACTAGTTTTTTTTATTAATTCGAAATAATACATCAAAGCGGCATGGAATAACCGATTCTATTGAATAAATGTATTTAAAAGCAGAAAGATGTACGAATTCTCTATCACCCACGACCGCAGTGCATTTCGCATTCCCCAAAGCGCATGCATTCCTTATCAACAAGGATTCCCAATTGATAAGCCCCGAAATCGAAGAGAACAGGATAGAGACGACGACGACGAAGTTATCGCGCGACTGGCCGACACACACATACACCTCTTCTATACACGCGGCAAAAAGCCCTTCGGCCTAAGAATTCGCGTCCAGCGTCTCTTTCTCTCTCCTTCTCGCTCTTCTTTTCGCCGCTCGAGCAGCAAGATGCGACTTTAATCATGCACGAGGGCCTGTCGCCGGCGGTCTGGGCCCCCCTAAACGATCCGGCTGCGAAATTCGTCCGGACGTCGTCACGCCGAACCAAATTTAAATCCTCTTAAATATTGAAAAAGCTGCAGGAGAGAGCGAGAAAGAAGGAGGAAGAATTCTAGTGCGCCAGCCATGCCTAATTCATTCGCCGACTCGATCCTCTTTTCGCTATGACTTGTCACCTGCTGAATGAAACATACGTTCCTTCCTTCCTGCGCGACTCTGCTCGTCTTCTTGTTTTTTCCATGCCGCCGGGGACTTAGAAAAATCCAATCCTCTCTGCAGTGCCGCCGCTGCCGCCGCTCTCGCACTCGAAATTTACTTTATTGATATTTTCGTCGCGCGCGTTAAGTTCGGCTTGGCTGATGTCTTTCAGTGGAATTTTATTATATCGGTATACTGCTTTTTTTTTTTTTTTTTTGTACGAAGGGAATTTTTCGGGGGCAAAGGAATTTGCTCTTGGCGGGTAAATTGATACGATTGGTATAGGAAATTTGATTGGTAATTTCTATGTAAATTTTAGAGCACGCGGTTACAGTTTGAATTTACGCGGCTTTTTTTCTCTCTCTTCTTCATCCGAGGCGTATTAATGAAAGGAGATGCTTCCAGATAATAACTCGGCGCCCGAAGTGAATTACTTTAATTAATCAGGCCTGAGGCTTAATGAAAGTACCTTTACTCGACTCATAACCTGTCCCGGATAAAAAGGTTGATCTACGAGGGGATCACGTAAATCCATAAATGTTATTACTCTTTTAAGTAAGAACAAATTACACGCGATATTTATAGGAGGATTTATAGCGGATGCTCTCGTAAACAAAATTATCAAGACCGCTGTAAGAAGTATTCCTAATTTTTTGCTAAAGGTGCTTTTCTTTATATAGATAATTTATTTTGCTTGCATAAATCTTTATACAAGGGCTTTTATTAAAGTAAAAGGTTTATTAAATCATTAACTATTATTAAAAATGTTTAGATAGGCATCTATTACTTTATTAACTAAGATAAAATAATAACTACATTAAATACTCAAAATAAAAGTTAGATTGAAGGGCACTATATGCCTCCTAAACTGATGTACAATTAAGATAAAAAGATTGGTCGTAAACGCTTAAAAAATTGCCGCAAATAGTCTTCACTAGCCCGTAGCGCGCTCACTCGCTCGCGAGAGAATGTCAAATCCCGTGAGAGCAACACTCAGGGAAGATTGTTTTCTGCGTGCAAGCGGCTGCTCGCGTGTGAGTGTGTGTATATCCGTGCAAAAATAGGTGTGGGCAAGAAGTGCGACTGGCGCGAAAAGAGAACGAAAGAGGGAGGGAGGGCCGAGAGCCGAGAGAAACATAGTAAAGTAAAACGACCCGATGGTATTCCAATGAGAGCAAAATCCCGCCACAGTGTTGTAGCCTTCGCGCGCGCGCCGATACCGAAACGTCTTAAGCGACTCCTTAAGCGACGAGAGAAATAGAGGAGCACGTGAAAAGAAGAACGTATACCACACTCGTTTTACGGGACGGGAGAGGAAAGTTTTTCACACGTAAAATTATAATTAAATAATCGGATCGTAGAAAAAGTGGGTCATCTTACTTATACTCGTCGGCCGCCCGTCGCCGCGGTGGTTTAATGCCATTAGCGCGACACGTTATTAGCCCCCCAAACCGCCTTCGTATATATACCCTCGTTCCCTCTCTCTTGCTCTTTCACTTCTCGCGGTTCTAAAATTTAATTAAATTTCACGGTTTTTCGCGATTAAGGAGCACCGCGTCATCGCCACGGCCTCTCCTCTTCGCCGTGACTCTCCTTCTCTCTCTCTCTTCGTGTCTATATATAGATATATAATACATATACACCGCGCGCGTGCTGTTGTGAAATTGGTTTTCACTGGGTATAATGAATTTCGTTAATTATGCTCTGTGTGCGCCACATCACGGGCCTCTATCTCTCTCTTTCCCGAGTGCCAAAGATATATATCCAAACGAGCGAACTTCCTTTCATCAATACTCCCCGCTCGGCTTTTGTCTCGCGCCACCTTACCATATCCGTACTCGCGAAAGCAGCCCCGTTTCCCTATTAAAAAAATCCTATTTAATTACGAACCCACTTCAATTTACCTTAATCCTTGAAATTTCGAAAAGAGAGAGAGAGGGAGGACACTCCGATTCAAAACCACGAATTATTGTCTCTCGCCCGCGTGTAGTGTATACTCCTCCACCTCGTCGTATATAGAGCTCGAAATTTTAATTACGAACATTAAAAGGCCCTGCCTCCCTCTCTCTCTCTCTCCACGGCGCTTTAAAATTGCAATTTCAGATGCCCCCCTGCGCTCTCGTCGGACTTTTAATTATAAAAATGAAAAAGACGCGCGCGCGCGCGCTCGCTCGCGTATTATCATTCTAGACGTCGAGAGGAGGCACACAGACAATTCGCATTATTAGCGTCCATGACGTTGTACATGTGGTGGTGTAGCGGCTGCACGCACATTCGCCGGTGCTGATTAGTCGGCGCGCGGCGCACCGAAGAGGTTTCTCACTCTCTCTCTCACCACACGGAGGAAGAAGAAGAAGAAGAAGCCTCCTCGCGACGCCTACACCCCGTCCCTCGCCCGGCACACACCAAAGGCCTTAAAGGTCTGATTAACCTCGCCGCGGCAGAGAGAGATCTTCTCCCTCTCTTTCTGTCTCTCGCTCTTTATCTATATAGCGTGTACCCAGACTCGTTCGCACGTACATACACGTACGTGTATACAGCATAGACGTCGGCTTTGTTAATGCCGTTTCGCAATCATTACGCGTCCATTATTGTCCGACGCGTGCTTTCAATCCCTCTCTGTTTTCTCCTCCTCCCTCATTCAATGGTTCGTGATTTTTCGCCGGTACAAAAACTATAGTCACGACTAACGGGGAAGTAGTCATCGCTTACGAGCTACGGCGCGATACACGCTGCAGCACAGCGGATTTAATAATAAAAGTGCGCACGCGCGAAGCGCCCCGTCTCGTCTCCACCGCGGCGCTTAAGTAGGAAAGTTTAATTAAATAAAGGAGCCCGCGCGCGCCTGCTGAATGAAGACTGCAAGTATTTCATTACGCTCTCCCTCCTCCCTGTCTCTCTCTCTCCGTTTTCAGGAAATTCATTACAGGCGCTTTTCGATTTCTTCCGCGAACGCTTGCCCCCCTCGTTTCTTTTTTCTCACGTACAGCTAATCGAGAGAAGTCCAATCGAGAGAGGGGAGAAGCCAAAGGACACAACAGGGTCGCTGCGACGTGCATGGGCATCTATTTAGCGGGCTCTCTCTCTCCCTTCCTCTCAAAGGAGAGACTCTACTCGTCGCCACCGCCGCCCTTGGCGCCGCGCGATCGCAATTAATTCGCGACTGAAGGGGGTTAATGGATTTCCATGCCGTCGCCGCGCTGCTGCTGCGACTACGCCCAAGCTCGTCAGAGGCTCCATAATGCAGCGCTGTGTGCAATTTTAAGCAACCCTTTATTCTGCACCCCCACCTCCTCTCTCTTTTCTCCCCCTCTCACTCGCTCGCTCGCGCGTGCTCTCCACGAAAACCTGCCCCGCACACCTCGCGCACACGTATATAAGACTCCGGTCCAATTACCTCCTTGCTACGCCGGCTGCCGTTGGAAAGGGGTTGCATGATAGTTAATTACACCCCCACCCCCTTCTCCACTCACCCCCTCCGTCCGCCACCGCCTCCCCTCTTTCATCCCTTCGGCTGAGCCGTCCCTATCCTCCCTCTCACTCTTACCCCCACGGTCTTGGCTCTCGCCGACTCTCCCACTGCCCCTTCTCCTACCCCTTCTCACTCTCTCCAACCCCCTTCATTCTCTTCGCTCTCTCTCTCGCGCGCGCTCGCGCCGCCACTGCTAATTACTATTTTTAAAACATTAAAAGTAAAGTTTGTTAAATGAGTGGGAGTTAATTATGAAGCTACCGGGTTGGAGGTAATTGGAGCGAACGACAAACAAAGGCTCGTACCTGCAGTTCTCCCACCCTCTCGCAGTCTCTCCTCCTGCTCTCTTTCTTCCTCTCTCTCTCTCACTCTGTCTCCATCGTTATTTCTCTTTGGCCTCTCTTTTCACCCGAGCTCGCACTTTATTTTCACGGAAAATTTCTGATCCATCCGCCGCCGCCTCCACCGCCGTTAATCCCCCTAGCCGCCACGCCGCCGCCAAGCGGCTCGCTGCTACTCGTTGTCGAGCTTTTTCATTCAACTTTGCCAATTAACTTAAAAGAACGCGAGCCGCGCGCTTTTTTCTTCTCGCGGCCTGCGAGCCCTCGCGTTCGCCTTCCCTCTTGTGTGTGCATATATACGCGCGCGCGTGTGTGTGTATGTATGTGTACGTGAGGAGCTGAAATCTACAAGCGAAATCGCCGTTGTCGTGGCGGTTTTAACGAGCCAGAGTAAGCGCGTGCACGATTTACCACGAGGACGCGGCTCAATTGCCACGCGCCGCGGCGACGACACAGCATCAGCATGAGCTATGATTCGTTTCTTCTCGAGCTAGTCTCGCGGGTGAATAGTGGACTCGGAAGCGAGCCGTGCACACGCACGTGTTGTGTGCGCAGTTTCTCGGCCGTTTATATACTACGCCCGCGGTGGGTTCGGAACTCTCTATTTCCGGCGCCATCAGTCAGCGGCTGGTTTACGGGGAACGACGGAACGCCCCTCCCGCGGACATACCACTCCCTTCCACGCGTTATGTGTCTCCAAAAGAGCTTTCTATTTACGCTCCCCGTATACGCTCCGCCACCACTTACTTTTTTTGCAAGCGCATGCACACGTGCGAGGCGAGCAAACGTGACGAAAGCGACGATGACGATTCAATCGCGGGCGCCCTGCGAGTTATTTATCGCGGAGGGAGGGAGAGAGACAAATTTGCGTTCCGCGATTCGACCTGACCTCGGCCACAGGCAAAAAGAGAGAGAAAAAGGACAAAAGCTACAGAAAATTAGAAGGGAACGAGTGGGAGCATGAGGGAGAGTGAAAGAGAGGAATGAAAAGGGTTCTACCGACGCGCTGTTTCCGAGAAGCCCGCCACAAAGATGGAGCTTGATGTATGTCCCGGCTCTCCCATTCCTTGTCCCCGTGTTTAGTTAATAGCCAATATTCCGACGAGTCTCTCTCACTCTCTCTTCTCTCTGTCGCCGCCGTTGTCGTCGTTGTCGTCCTTTTCCTTCTTCCCCTTTCGCCTCGAAAACCTCGGTATACACAGCTATATAAAAGTCGCGTTGTCGAGTCCCGGGACGTAGAGTCACTTTAACCGGCTCTTAATACCTTTTAATGCGACAGCCCGCGTGTCTCTTTCATTCTTGCTCGCGCGCGAATCCGTCATCCGTGCCTCGTTCTTTCGTGTATCCCGTAAGGACAACTATATGATGATGATTTTAATCATCGTATGTACTAATGACAAAACGGTAATATGCAGTCGGGCCGGAAAAACGACTTAACGATGCATTATATTCCCATGACTGTGGCTACGTGCGTTTGCAACTGCAGGAAGAGAGAGAGAGAGAGATAATCGGGTGGGCCGTAATGCGCCGCCACCCCGTGGAGAAACAGCTTTCGCCGTAAAACTAGCGCTCATTCGATTACCTACCTCCTCGACGAGAGTCGTCGCCGCGCGAGTCGAGGTCTCTAAAGAGGCCCGAAGAACCGCGTGACGGAGTGGATAGAAAGAATACTAAATGGAAATTCATCTCTCTTCTCCTTCTTCGTCTTCTTCTTATATACCTCCATTCAGCCATCAATTTTTGCGCGCCGCTAACACGTTGATTCGACAAATTCCTCTTCTCACGTTATTTGCATAATTGATTGCGCAAGCGCAGCAGCTGCTACTACTACTATGCCTTTCTCCGAGGAATGCTATACTCGCACCGCGTGAAAATCATCTCTCTCTCTCTCTATCTCTCTCGCCGATTGATGGTCACGTGCGAACGCGATCTGCATAAAAATTGCCCCCTCGCGCGCGATTATGCCCAAAGTGTTCGCCATTAGCTACCGGCTATATTAGTCGCTTTGCATCTATACGGCGCCGCGTGGTCGTTATCATTATCGCGTCCTCTCTTTCGTCCTCTTTACGAGAGAGAGAGAGCGAGAGTAGGCTCCCGGAATCTTGGATTATTATTACACGGGCGAAACGCCGGTAGCCTCCCGAAAATGCGCCGCAATCTCTCTTTCACTCGAGAGGCTACCTACTTGTTTGCCCACGTATTACGTGCCCTACTCGATCGTCGGTACGGTAATTGCCGATTATCGCTCTTGCTTTTTGTGTTTTGGAGCCGCTAATGGTATGATTAAGTAAAAACAAGTATCCGGTAATCCGACGTTTTCTCGCGGCTAATTTGGATCGATGGCATTTTTTTCCATCAAAATGCAGATGACCATCATCGATAAGACGACGCGCTGCTACCGTCTGCTCACCACCGATTTATTAATTTATTTTTGCCCTTGCCTATATACGGAGATGAACGACGCGATCGTGTACTTGTATATATTAACCGATTTCATCAGATTCGAATCATTCAAGTTTCGTCGAGAGAAAAGCAAAGAACAAAAAAACTCGACAAATCGCAGTTTATTATTCACGAAGTTTACTGTACAGTTGCGGGTTCCGGTAGCTCGCCGCAAATCCGCGCGCGATTATTATCGAATTAAGAAGTAAGAGCCGAGCCATTATTCAAATGGGCCTCGTATAACGATTGGATGCGCTTACTGTATAGATGTATACATGTGCGCGCATCACGAGCTTGGGAGATTGATCGTGCCCACGATACACCTCGGCGAACTATTCATCCTGATTGCGATGAAACATTATACGAGTATGAATTCAGGGTCGCTACCGAGACTCTCTCTCTCTCTCTCTCTATATATATATATACACACAACTCGCGCGCACGCTCTTCCATTAGGTTTTATTTGTCGAGGCAGGCAGGTAGGTACTGCGGTGCAGCAGCGATTCTAAAAGGAATGAAGAATACAGGAAAGAGAGAGAGAAGAAGGGAAGGAACTCGTCTCTCGCGATTGGCTTTGCCTAGTGAATTTATCGAGATCGACGTCATTGAGTACAATTTGTTCGAAAGCTTACGTGCTCCCCCCTCTCCACCTCTTTCTCTCCTTCTCTCTCGCTCCCTGTCTCCTACGGCTGAATTGCTTTCCTTTGAGTGCTCACGTATATTTAAAAGGCTCGTGTGGGTGAATGCCTCCGCTATACGCTCGTATCCATTCTTGCGCGTCGAGCGCTCGCGCGCCGCTTTATGTATGAGTATAATGCATTAGATATGAGAACGAGTACATATTCGCGTGTGTGCCGGGCGGGATAGAGCGGGGGGAGAGACGTTTTCTTAACGCCGCACTTTACTCTGGCACAAATTAATTGGCAATCTCCGGAGAGAGAGAGAGAGGGGTTAAGTGGCCTTTTTTCTCCCTTCCCCGCCTGCTACGTCCGCCCACGGGCACTACATTATGCGACATTCGAATGTGTCGGGACGCACAGAGGTATGTGTGTGAGTGTACGTGTATATATGCGCATGTGTATGCGAGAGTCGAGAGTTCAAGCGCGCGAGGAGAGAGAGCATACAATACGCGCCTGTTAAAAGTCGCTTCTCGCGCATCTTCTTCTTTTTCTTCCTCGCGCGAGGCGCTAATACGCGGCAAAGTGAAAGTTTATTGCGAAACGTCGAATTATCGAATACACGTTATAGTCCTCGTCGTTTGTTATCATCATTATTATTTCTCGCGCTCTCACAACGGCAAAGAGGCGTCTTTCCTTCTCCCTCTCTCTTTCTCACTAGTAGTTGTATATAGGAATGCTCTCTCGCACGGTAACGAGAGTATAGGTATATACGACGAGTCATCCTTGGATTAAGCGAGCGAGCGCGTGCACAATATCGTGTTGATTTATCATTACTGCGGCATTGAGTCGCGGGGTACAATGGGCGCTCGACCGTCTGCCCCCACTACCATCAGCACCGCGAGTCGCTTGTCCAAGGATGAATGCCCGGGGTATAGAGAGAGAGCGACTTGTGCGCGCGGAGAGCTGAGGCAACAGCGACAGGCCTCGATAAGCATTCAGATTAGCGTGACGCCTCGAACGTGTTTACGTTTAATTACGCTAAGAGTCTCCATTAGGCTGGACCCGTGCCAGGGAGGTTGGCCCGTTTTACGAGAGAGAGAGTAGGTGCACCCACTTAACGTCAGCTTTCCCCCCTTTCCCTCTCTCCTTCTCCTATACTAGCTCTCTTTCATTTTCCTTTCTACTTTATCTCGTCGCGAGCCGCGCGCGAAATGTTCGCGCGACTTACTTTTAATGCACTTGCGCGCGCTAGTGCCAGCGCCCGAGATCTCGCGGGATGCATTAAGGCTGCCTCGCTCGCCTTTATATAATGTATATATATAGCGCGGGATTTCCCGCGAGCGATTAACGGGCCATAATTGCAGTCGTCCGATGATTATCTAATATAAAGCGCGCGCGAGAATTTAAAAGCTCTTGCGCGAGAGAGAGAGAGAGAGCTTTTAGAGCGGACGTACGCGGGGGGAGAAAACGTTTTAGCGGATTTCATTCGATGGAGTGAGGGAAGGGGAGCAGTGTAAACGGGGCCTCGGGCTCTTTTCTTCGAGGGCGGTGGCTAAAGGACGAGATGGCAAGGGAGAAGGAGGCGAGAAGGAAGCGACGACGAAAACACAGGCGGTTATTAAGTAGAAGCTACATCGGCGGATGAATATTTAAGACGCTCAACAAGTTGCGGATTTTTCTTTAATCAGAGAGCGAAGCCAAGCGCTCCTTACACCCCTGCTATAGTGCTCGACTGCGCTTATGCGCGTGGCCCGTAACGCCACGTCTTGCGGTTCGTCTCCCTTCCTCCTACTCCTCTCTCTCTCTGGAATAACCTCGCCAAACTACGCGCAGTTTCCTTTATTGGCCGAGTGTCCCCCTATCCTCTTTTTACGCCCCCTCCTGCCGCTCTCTTTTATATTTCGACAACTCTCTCTCTCACTCTCTCGGCAATCTTTATGGTCTCTTTTTGTACCCCACTCGCTCGCTAGCTCGCTACTTCATTTAATTGGAATGGAAAATTTTATTTAACCCAATCAATTAAGTTCCTTTTTCGGATTTCGATAATATAAATCTGCTGGCGCGCTTCCTCGTAACAGTATAAGCGCGTGGCCCGCCGCCCACCGCTCCAATCCATTTCATTTCGCGCTTTTTTCCCCGCGTTCGCTCGAGCGCTCTTTTTTTTTTCTTTTAATTTTATTAGCGGAATTGATCCGAGCGCGCGCTGCACTCCCGTTACAATCGGCGCGAATGGAGTTTTATTTGCGCCGCGCATTATTCGATGTATAACGTATAGAAAGAGAGGCGGCAGCAGTCGCGAAACACGCACTGTAAATCCTGAAGGCAAATAGTTTTTACCTCCGATATCCCCGCCGCGCGAGTCGGCCAGAAACAAACAAGATTCCTTATAGAAGTGCTGCCGCTGCTGCTGCACTCGCCTCTGAAAGTACATCTCTCAATCCGCTCGTCGGTCGCTCTCTTAGTCTCTCTTATTCTCGCACGCGCGCGAGGGCTACTACTACTTGCTCTTTTTTCGGAGCGTTCTATACAGCGCGCTTCTCTGTCTCGCAGCGGGCGCACTCGTTCATTTCCTCTCGCTCGCTCTCTATACACGCAGTGGGCCCCTTCCTTTTTCTTATTCTTACTCTCATACTGGCTCTTCTCTTTCTTTTCTCGGAGGCTTGGCACTGAGAGAGAGAAAGAGAGAGAGACTCGCGCGATCGCTTACACACGCGAAGTAAAGGTGGAGAGAGGGAGAGGGTGAGAGAACGTTTGTTTGCGCGCGAACGCAAGCGCTCTCTACTTGGCTGGCAGCGAGAAAGAGAGAGCTTTTAGCGAAGTGGCTGATTTATCAATGTATTTATTCCGAGATATTGAATTCATTTAGTTAAGTAGTGTGCGACCGCCACCGCCGCCGCTGCGATTCCTAGCTATTTTCACCTAACGCAAGCTCGCGTTCTCCTCGTGAGTGAGTGAGAGAGAAAGAGAGAGCTCTTTGCGTCTCGCTCTCTCTCTCTTTAGTATGTAGTGGTAGCAGTAGCAGCATCAGCCTCTTCTTCAGCGAGAGCCGCCGGACCGCCGCGAATGCTTTTAGCGCGTACCTTTTTAATGCGGTTGCGCTTGTTTATGCGGCTATTATGCTCCCGAAATTTAGGTCGGCCCCCTCTCTCTCACACACATACTCTCACTCTCTTTCTCTCTCCCCCTGTGTGCCGGCCAGCGTCCAAATTTTTATTTTTCCGGTTTTTCTATTTTCGTAGGGAGTAATTAATCGTGGATTCGAAGATCTGAGTGGTTTGAAATGTAGAGCTTTTAAAAACATTAAATTATCGCGAAATCTTAATTTGTTGTACATTGCTAATTTTATTTCGTAGAATTTAAAAATAAATATATGATTGTATAATAACATTAAATACACAAATTTTTAGATATCTAGTTGAAAAAATAGTGTTTATTAGGTCCTGAGCTCAAAGGACGACGATGGCACCACAGTGTGGGATCCTTTCACAATATACATTTACACACTGCAGAACAATTTTTTTATTAGAATTGGAAAAAGCATACTTAAAATATACATGCTAATTTTATAAAAAGCATGAACTATCTCAAAAAAGTACGTTCTATATACCATCTCATCTTCGTTGCTTATAACATCCAAAAAGCTCCCCCCTCTTCTAGTTCTCCTATTTGGACGAAATCGGCGACGAATTCAGCGCACGCTCTCGCGAAAAGGGCACTTTCGGGTTTTTCAGCTACCTCTACATAGAGATACTACTTTCTCTCTCTCTCTCTCTCTCTCTCTCTCTTTCTCTCTCTATCCTGCTGCTACTGCTGCACAGCGAAAGAGAAAGTGGGAGAGAAAGAGCCGCGAGCCGCGAATATACAAATGGAGCAGCTGGCAGCCGCTAGACGATAGGTATGCGACATACACGCGTAAAAATAAAACGAACTCTCGCGTCTCTTGCTTTCGCGTCGTTAACTCGCGCTCCGAGAGTGGGCATGCAAAAGAGATAGATAGATAGATAGAGTAAGTAGGCTTTCTTCAAGCGAGATGGATGTGGATAGAAGTTTGGCTTTCGTTAGATCTTGACCCCGCGATGTGATTGTTAGAGTTGTAAGTAATGTTTTTTGGAAATTCTTAAAATTGTTTCTTTATACGGGAATACACTGATATTCTCTTATTACCTTTATTTATTTTACATTTCTCATCATCGTTACTACGGTAACCTTCTGTTCTTCAATTTATCACACAGACAACAATTTTGGAGTAAAAATGACTATTTTTAATAGTAAAAAATTCAAAATTATAACAATGTGTACTAATTTTCATGAAATAAAAGTCTGACCGACGGATACCATCAAAAATAGTCATTTTACCACAAATTTTTTCTTCGTGTGCAAACAGAAAACGACTAAAAAAATCGATTATTTTAATAACAAGCACGGTATATTATCCGAATCGAGTAATGAACGCACATTATATAGTAACTAAATAATGGCTCATTAACCGCCAAAAATTCCTTACCATTGTAAATACTCCAATAACGAGACCCTCCAAAGACCCAACGATGTATCTCAGCTCGCTCGCGCACACACCACCTCGTTACCACCATATATACCTCCCTTTCTCTCTCTACCCTGCCATCGGCATTAATTAAAGACGCATTCCACGCGCGTGTGTCCTTACGTAACCCGCACCTCGCGCTCTCCTTCCCTTTTCCCCCGTCCCTTAATTAGGAGCGAAATCGGCCGTCGTAAAGAGAGCAGCAGAGAAAAAGACATCGAGAGTGTCAGAGAAGGAGAGAGAGAGCGCTTATACGCTGCGCGAGGTGGTGCGCCGTTAATTGTGAACCCGTCGTCGTCCCTTCGAGATCGCGATCATGCGAGCGCGCGTTTACATGCGACTGCTGCTGACCCGCCGCCCGACAATGTGCGCAGAACGAAATACATATGCCTCTGAATACATCTTCGATCGCAAGAGGCAGCAGCAGCTTTGTTCACTCGTCAGCTCGCAGAGTATATACACCCACGCGTTATTTATTTATTTTCCTATACAGATTTTCCGGGAAAAATTGAATTACGAGATAACGCGTACATCGAAGCACTAGGAAAAAAAAATTCGTTCAACGCGGTCACCGTGCCTCGCTCTTTCAAAGCTCTCCTCTCCCGTATATACACGCGTTTGACCATCAGCAGCGGCAGCGATGCGCGCTATATATGTCTACATACCCTCTTGCCTCTTGTTTTCCCGCTCGTTCGCCGTTCGTCCGGCTCTTAGTCGCGGCCGCGCGCTGACCCTCTATATATACATACATACACACACGCGCGCGCGCGCTCTCGGGCTGTTTAATGCAGTCCATTAGAGTGCATTTAGATCGGGGGGATAGTTAAAGCGGCGGCGGCGCAGGTAGAGAGTATCGCCGCTGCCTCCCGGCCATCTCTGGAAAATTGTACACCGCCGCTCTCGCGGTGCGCGCGCGTGTGTGTATAGGCCGTGGTGGTAGCTACCGCTGACTAGTTTGCGCCGGTGGTGATATCTACCGAGAGCGGCAACAACATACTTAGAAATGACATTAGTCGATCCCCATAGCGCTCGCCCGATGATGCTGCTGCTGCTGCTGGTCATCCCGAGCGCTATATACGCGCAGTCTTCTTGATTGCGGCGATCGAGTTACGCCGCGTGGTCGAGGGGACACGCGCGAGCTCTATGCGTGCGGGCAGGTGAGATTTTGTGCGAGCTGAATACAAGGGGGTGAACGGATTTGAGGGAGGATATATGAGTAATCAGGTTTGGCTATGGTGAATAGTCGAGTGCGGGGGAGCTCGAACAATGTATTATGGGAAAATAGAGTCGGTTTTCTTAAACGGCGAGTGTATAGTTTTAACTCAATGCAATTTCATAATACGTATATGTAAAAAAGATATTTCAATGGAGAATTAGATAACTGTCGTTAAGAATAACTTTCTTAATACAGCAATAAACAGCCATTACTCATTCACTTAACCCTTTTTCAGAAAAAAGCGCTTTTAACGACGGATCTCTCTTCCCTCTTGCCGATCATTGCAAATCGAAAAAAGAAATCCCGCGGCGTCGGCAAATACCGAGAGCCAGTAGAAAAGGCGCGTATTAATCAGCCTTCGCCAGTCACTCATTCAGCGCAGCCATACTCGTCCCGCGTGTTTACAGCCGCGCTTAACGACTCAGTTCTCTCTCGCTCGCTCGATTCTTCTCTCCCTCCCGCCCCCTTCTCTTGTACGACCTTTGCCATATCGAGTCTTACTCATTAGGATCGAGCGATTTGACGTGCACACAGCGCGCTCGAGGACGATACGGTTTGATTGCACGAGGCGCGCGCTGGCATTAATTAGCGTGCATAATTGTTTACCGGCGCTAAACGGGGAGAGGGGGTGAGGGCTCTGCAGTGCACCCCATCCGAGCTCGCGGATCAATATTTAATTGAACGTCTGGCAAACGCGAGGAGTGAGAGAGGCTCTCGATTCCCAGTCGAGCGCGAGGAATGGTTGTTGTAGTCGCTCGCGGGTTAGATTAGGAGTGAGCTGCTGCTGCTTCGGGGCCTTTCTCCTGTCGCTAATTTTCTGGGCGCAGGAACAGGGGAGAGTTTTTGTCGGATGGAGATTTTATCGGGAGGGAGTGAGGTGAGGCTCGACCGATTCGAAGACGTGGTAGATTGAATGTATAGATTTGTTATGGAATAAATTAAAACAATGGTTTTTATATTGTCAACTTGTGTATTTAAGGATTTATCGGGAATCTATAAGTTTGATACTATTTTACAACGTAATAAATGAGCTAACTTGTGAAACTTCGTGTTCTTGTCTCTTTTAATTCCCTCGTTCAAGTCAGTAGTATAGTATAACGAAGGTACAAAAACCGCAACGATTAAATTAAATAAGAATTGAAGACCCTCGCAATTAATTCAAGCGTCGTCGCATCGTTTTTCAATACTCCCCATCACCGCCACGTCGTCCCATTATTCTATTCCCGGCCACCTAGCAATCCAAAGCAAATACTTCTATTATAGTTGCTCGTTCGTATAACTCGCTTAAAATTGTCACTCGAATTATCGATCGCAGCGCTCTCGCTCGAGAGAATTAAGGCTCGCCGCGCGTCGCGAATTCCATGTTCTATTCATTATAAGCGCGCGAGAAACTTATAGAGCGACCGGCCGCGAGCTAGCGTCCCAGGTAGTAGTAGAATATTCAAGCAATTTCGCGATTAATGCTCGCGCGAGCGAGCGAGAATTAGGAAATGGGACCGAAAATGAAGGAACGTTAGCTCGACTTATTTACTGAATTCGCAATGCGAGTCTAAATTTGCGAATCCGTGGGGGGCGGGGGGGTGTAAAGGGTAGGAAGGGAAGAGGCTCTGGGAGATATCACAAAGAGTTTCTCTATACGCGCAGATCGGAGCAAGAAAGCCCCGGCGAGACGAGAGCATCGCCGGGACACTAATACGCCGCGTATACGCACCGTTCACGGCAAAAACCTCTACACAGACACAGAGAGAGAGAGACGCGTATACGTACGGCAAGACACGAGCTCAAGGAACATTTGCGCTCTATACACTGCACTAGGCGGATTTAATCCTAGCAAATTAATTCCATTTTCTCGGAGCATCGCGCATTCTCTGTGTTTCGTCCTTCATCAGCTCAGCTATGTGCCCCGCTATGCCGCCATACTCTCCCTACCTACCTACCTCTCTCTCTCTCTCTTCCGCTCCACTACGTTTTCCATCCGCGCCTTCCCGCCCAGCCACCCTCTCCCAAAAGCTATATCGCGCCAGTCTACAAGGAATTGTTAATTGCTCGTGCAGCACCAATTTGCATGAATCAATTTTAAATCAAGCGCGAGCAGCTCTCTCTCTCTCGTATATATACGAAAGCGAAGAGTGCGCTAGCTCGCGCTTGTGCCTCTGCCTCCTTGCAAGAGAGACAGAGAGAGTATAGTAGAAGGAAAGACGGATGTATAGGGATGTGACCTGGGCGAAGGCACACTGCGACAACGCAGCCCCCGCCGGTGATTAAATCCCATATATAGTGCAGCAGCAGCTCGCGCGCGCGCGTGTATATATATAGTATATACGCTGCTGCTGGCCCCAAAGACGGCGTGTCATCGCCGAAAATTATTGCCGGGCGATGAATATGGAGCGCCGCTGCGCTCCGCGCGCTTTAATTATGTGCGTTGCGCGAATCACTTTTCCTTATTCATAACTGCGCGAGCGAGTAACGAGGGAAGAGCAAGAGAGAGAGTAGTAGTAGTCGCTCCTCGGTTAGATTATTGCAGCGAGCTTTCGCTCGCATTGATTTGCAAATGAAAATGTTGAATCTCCCGTCGTAATTTCGAGGTATTCACGCGGGGCTCCGCAACTTTGCAAGAAGGTCGCGCGCGGTAATCTGCACGTATACGTATATATACACCTGAGTAAAAGAATCGGTAATCAAATACCAGAACCTCCCCGCTCTTCTACCTAGTCAATGAGCAGGTTCACGTCTGCCGACGCGACGGTGCCTATTTCCACTCTCTACGCTCGCGCGCCCGCCACTCGATGAGAGAACCCGAGAGCTAAGACGTTTAATGAAATCAGCGTGGCGTCTTCTCCCTATCTCTCTCTCTCCGTCTCTTTCTCGGCGTCGCTGTTTTAATTATACCGCGTGCACGAGAAGAGCGCACTACTCTCTGCAGCGTACATACGTGTGTGAGTATGAGTGAGCGTCGACCAAACTCAGACAGACGCGCGCCGTAAATCTTCGGGATGATTAGACGCAGCCGTTACGAAATCGCTGTACACACACCAAACCGAATTAACGAACGCGAAGCTAGCGAGCTCACGTGTGCAGCGCGAGAGTATAACGAGGCTACGCCGGAGTTGCGCTCGATTAAAGTCTGCGGGTTGTGCGAGTGGGGGATGAGAGAGATAGAGAAGGAAAAATCGCCCAATTTCTCGCCGGCGTGATTACTCATCCGCGGCGGATTGAATGTCGGCGGGAAGGATGAACGTGTGTGTGTGAGAGAAATTGGAGGTGTAGTTTTTCGCGGTGCGGCTGTGTAATTTATAAGTAGGCCGAGATGGTGGCTCGTTAAAATTAAATGTGTAATTTGGGTAATTAATTGTGGATGTTGTCCGTGTGTATTCGAGGGACGCTGTACGAGAATGAGATTAAATGGTTTTATTTTCGGGTGGGTAATTAAGTGAGCGTTCGAGGGGGGAGGCGCAGACCTCTAGTTAGTCAGTTCAAATACTAAAATACCTGGATGAATAATTTTTGAGAATTTCCATAACAAGCTGCAGACGAAAACTCGACTTTACGTTCGTAACTGTCTCTGGTCTTCGGATATAAGTTTTGAATAGTCCATTGGATGAGGCGTGACTTGATTATCTAAGATAGATGAAGGGAAATTTCGTAATTAACCAAGCCAAGTTGCGGATAAAAGCTGTGATAATTTTCGCTATATATATCTCATGTTCGTTAGATCGTATTATATATAGACCACAGCAACTAGAGAAAATAGCCTGTAACGACCGCAAGCTTAAAACAGCCTCACTCCCCCGAACAATCGGCAAAACTAATCGAACCGGCCGTTCCAGAATTTTCGTCTCGCCCCTGTGGGGCAAATTCAGACTCGAGGAAAGGGGAGGAGAAAGGGTATCGAAAGAAGGGTGGCGGCGACTATGCGACGGCAGCAACAGCAGCAGCAGCACACCAGGAATGTAATACTGAACCAATTACTTGAACTCAATACCTACTAGCAAACTCGCTCGCTCTCTCTCTCTGTCTCGCTCGCTCTGACGGTATGAGACACCGAACACGCGCGCGCTACATTCGATACGAGAGGAAGAGAGAGAGCGCACGAGAGGCGATACCCCTGGCTTTGCTGCGCGTGTGTAGGACACAGAGTCCGGCGGCGCGCAAAGCGATTTCAGATCTCTCGAAGAATGCTATTTATTTTGTTCCTGTGTGTGTGTGTCGTGCGCGTGTTCGCGTTCCTGCTCTCTATGTGTGTCGAATGGAACGAATCAATCAGTTTTGGAGTGTATTGAAGGTTGTAGAGAGCAGCAATCTGAAAGGGGAAAAGGATTTTTCTCAGGGACATGCAGTCAGGATATTTTAATTTTTTAATCTGTTTAACGAGGGTAAAAGAATAAATTATAAGAATATTATTTCAATTGGATGAAAATAAAAATTACAAATAGATTTGAAACATTGATGTATCTATCAACGTATATGTTGATATGGGACATATACTTCCATCCGTGCAAGTAAGTACGTATTGTGGCACACGTAGAAATAAATGGCGTACAGTCTTAATGACTTATGAAGACTTGTTGAAGACCTATGGCTGACAATCATGTCTTTTCGAAACGCGTCGTACTCAACGTAACCAGATTCAACGTCGACGTAATCAGAAATCTTTCGGTGCACCGAGGAAAAGGGATATTTTCGGATTTTTCTGCCATTTCTTCTCTTTTCCAAAGTGAATCATTTTTGCAAACTCGGCATGTTCCTGTAGTGTTATTTCGCTCTCTCTAATTGCATTAACATAAATATTTTACAACTTTGTTTTTAGTTTTATTCTTATAGTGTACTCTTAGTTTCATCACATTTACAATTAATAATGAGTTTCAGTATATCTACCCTTAAAAAGCTAACTGCCCACCAGATATACTACGATACGATTGCTATCTCATTAGTCTCTCTATACAACGGCAATGATACCCATAATAATACTCACCTCGCAGATAAAAGAAATAAAAGCAAAGGATAAATCGGTAAATCGTGGGACGACACCCCAAACAAGAGATTATTTACGTAGTGGCAAGCCGTCAAATATACAACCAGCAAGACCCTAACATCGTGAGAGGGAGAGGGGACCTCAAGTTCGGTTGACACGTGGAGAGAGAGAGGGAGGGAGACGGCGACCAGGAATGTGCTAATGAGATCATTTAACGAGGCCCGTCTCCCCCCACCACTCCTAAGTCTGCCGAGGATACTCCCGTTGATTTACGTTTTCTGCTTTGCTTGACGTGAAAAGGCTTCGGTGCGGCTGCTGTCACACAAGAACCCGAGCCGCCGACGCTCATGCTGGCCCTCATCCTGCCCCGTGTTATTCTCGTACGTGCAGCGAGCGGGCGAGCGCTCGTCCTTTTCATTTTTCCTTTTCTCTCTCGCTCTTTCTCTCTTCTGCTCTTGAGAGGAGGAGGAGGGACCATTGAGAATGACGGAAGTCGTTTTTGAAAAGCCACTTTGCGAATTCAATTCGATGGCCGTTGCCGCCGTCGCCGCCGCAGCGCAGCGACTTTTCAGGAAAGTCGCAATTATGCGCCGCTCGAGAATTCGGCTTGAGACTCGAGGCGCGTTTTTTATTTTTCGGAAGTGCCGTATTGAGACAAGGTCTTTATTTATCCTTTTGCTCGGGAATTTGTTTAACGAATGATATTTTTTTAATTAGTCATATTTTTGCGACTTGATGCGTGATGCAAAATTCCTTATATTTGTTTCCCATTATAATTTAATTATTATGAAAAATTTATCGCTGAACAATCGTCGCACGTCTGTATAAATCTTCTGTAAACTCTATATCCTCACAATGTTTGTTCAAGCCCGTCATACCTGATCCTCCCGTATTTATTTACGCCTCCATAACTACCGTAAACAACTCCTATTTTCGTATATCCTATAAACCTCCTCAATATTCATCCTAACTCCGTTCCCTAAAAAAACCTCTCACTCTCTCGCGTCCACGCTATAAATATAATTCTTTATTAGACCGTCAATTTCGGGGTCGCTCGTAAAGTCCCCGCGATGGCACACAGACACGCGCACACATGTCAAAAGCCATGGCGGGGCATTTCGTTCAATTAAGGTATCTCGTTAATTAATATCTCGGGCGGGCGCGCGCATATATACTGACGGAAGGGTGAGGAGTAGGGAGGGTAGAGAATTTCTCGCGACGGCGCAGACCACGACCTTAATACCTCTCCAACGGTGCTGCTGCTCCTGCTGCCTGCACCCCTTAACCTCTCTCGCTCCGTGAAAATCTCATTGGCCCGTGATTTACGCGCGGGGTTCTCTCTTCTTATAAGACTCTCTCCCTCTCTCTTTCTCCCTCTGGCTCGTTAGCATAGGGACAAGTACGCGCGGGACAGAGATAATCGTTTCCTGGCAAGCTCGCGCGAGTGCTCGCTCTTTTATTCCCCTTTCTTTCTTCCTCTCTCCCTCTCTGCGGACACTAAACTATCCACGCGAACGGACGCCCCTCCCCCGCGGCGCGTCGCGGGCATAAATAAGCTCGCACAATTTATAATGACAATTACCATAAAAATTGTCACACAATAAAATATTCGCCGAAATTTACGGCGCCCTCGTGCGTGTGTATGTGCGTGCGAGGGGTGGGGAGGAAGAAGAAGAGAACTGAAAGGGAGAGGGAGCTGGTTATATGGCCCCCTTTCTCTGTCTTTCTCTCTCCCACTTGTAAGAACCAACACGGGACCAAAGAGAGAGAACTTTACAGCCAATTATTTTATATGTCGTTTTATTGCATCCACGTCTCATCTCGCGCGCGAGCTCCCCATTATAATGTCCCTCCTCATCCACCCACTCCACCTCGCTTTTTAGAAAATGAAAATCCACTTTCGCGCCGCCGTTCAGCCGAATATATACTGTATTCACCTTACTTTTTTCTTCTGCAAACGTGCAGGCCATTTTTTTCAGCGCCGTAATTTAGGCTATTTTATCGATATATGCCCGCGCGTGATACCGAGAAAAGCGGCGCGGCTGCTCTCCTCCTCCTCATTCTCCTCACCTGTGGAGTCGTCCCCGTTATGACTCCGCTTCGCGCGTTCTTTGCTCTCTTTTGCTCTGTCGTCGTATATGTTTCTCGCCTCTCCTTTTTGTTTTTGTTTTCTCGCTATATATATACATATATACGGCTGTGCTCGGTAGCAGAACCCGCGAGAGACACCTCGAGGTATACGTATACACATACGCGAGGTGTCGAGCACGAGAGCGGGAGATAGTGTAAGAGAGAGAGAGAGAGAAAGAATGAGAGGGAGAGAGAGAACAGTTTTACGCTATACGTACACGGCTTACAGTGTCGTGCACGAAACGTCTTGAAATGCGCATACATTACGGGCACGCGATCCCTCGAATAGGTACTGAAAATTACAATTTAAATGGCCGCAGCGCGGCCTTCCTCCACTATCGCTTTGTTTTCATCTAAACATCTTATTTTTATGCGCTATTCAAATTCCGCGGCACATTTTCACCTCTCGCTCTCTTTCTCTCTGTCCCTCTCTCTTTCTCTTTTGTCGCGCGACTATTTTTCTTTTTCGAATGTGTCTCGAGTTCGCATGGTCACGCGAGATTCGCTCGCTCACACTTAGCTTTCTCTCGTGTCGTTCGTTTGTCTCTTCGCCGTATCGCTTATACATTGTACATATATACATACACATACCGCCGTGGCCCTAATGATTCTCTGAATTTCCACTCTGACGTAGCGCGCAATAATCGCGGGAATTCGCTCGCGCAGGTGACTTCGTAATTGGAATATCACGCGGGTGAGTGTGTATACCGCGAGCAATGTGTAACGAACAGCCTGAAGCAGCGCCTGCGCGCGAGTTCGAACGAACGAATCCGTTGGCACGGTAGTAGGGGCAGTATAGCGGTCGGACAGACGAGGTGCGGGGGTGGTGGAGGTGTAGGGGGAAGGAGAGGAGAAGGATCGGGAGCTTAGCACAATTTCTTCGAATCAGACGAAAGCCAATTACAAGTTTAATTCACAACTTTGCCCCGGCGATAATTAACAGGGCGGATTGAATTTACTTTCGTTTCTAAAACAATTGCGCGCGTGGAGTTTCAGTGGCTGCGTGGCGGCAGCGGTACTGGTGGTAATCGGGAAAATTCCATAAGATAAATTACACGGCACAATGAGAACATCATAATCGGTGCTCCGCATTTCAACGCTGCTATGTACTGCGCGACTGTATGTTTACCAAAGAAAATGTTTGTAAATTGACGAGGCAAGATTTGATACGGTTGCAATTTAAATTTGTCAATATTTATTTATATTAGAAACTATTAGAATTCAAAGATGTATAATCTCTAATAGGCCAAGAAGAGAACAGATAATATCGATTTTTCCAGTTTCCTGTAAAACAAAATTTTGAGGATAAGATAAGTTTTTAAGAAAGACATCCTTAGCATATTTGTCGAAAATTTTGTGAAAGCAAAAAAATGTATCAAGGAATACAGCTATAAAAGAATAGTAGAAGTGCTTAAGTGATTATAAATAAATATTGTGCTTTCTCTCGCGCGGCTCCGAAAATCTTGCTAACTTGCTCCCATTGGCCCGCTGGTCTCTCGCTAAGCCACATTGCCAAACCTCCAAAATAATAACATTGGCTGTACACATCAGCGACCTTGCTTCTGTCTCCGAGAGCAATGAGCTGGATCGGAGCTACTATACATGAGGTATAGACACCGTTAGTGCAGTTCTTTAGTTTTAGCTGAGACGTGCTCCTCGTCATACAGTTGAACAATAGTTAAGTGTCCAGTGTTAAGTAAAATCACAAGATGTCAAATACTACTGTTCTTGATAATCATCAAAAAATGTTATTCTCTAGAAAAATAGTTATATTTAAAGAACTCTATAAAGCAGAGCTGAAGGAAGATGGTGACATGGAAGAACATATTAACAATATTATAAAAACGGTTGGCCAACTAATTGATCTTGGTGAAAAGATTACAGACAGTGAAGTTATAAAGTTTTTATTATGCAGTCTTCCTAAATCATATGATGAGTTCATAAGATGTTTAAAATGCGATTCAGAACATTATTTAGATTTTAAATCTGTCAAGAATATGTTGATAAACGAATTCAAAAATAGACAACAGAATAAGTCTCCATTATGTTGTTGGTCGAATAGCACACAAAAAAGTCATTCGCAGAACAATCGTTCGAAGTTACTTGATTCTTGGATGATATCATACGAGCGAATTTTGAAGGATCATATTGCTAAGTACGGTGCTCAGAATAAATATCCGGTAGACATAAGAAAAGAGTTGTTGTTCAGAGATAAGCGACAAGTCACGTCTACCAAAGAAAAAGAAGAAAAAGAAGAAAAAGATAACATGTTTTAGAAAATCAGCTTGAATTTTTCCTCAGCCGTAGGCAATGATTATTATATGGTTATAAGTGAGTGAAGAGTTACAAGAAGACTTTAGCAAATCATCGGTATACTGGGAAGAAAGGGAACCATTAAAATTCACACTGACGATGCAATTCAAGAAATACTAAAAGTTTGGAATGTGCAGCATCGACATTACTGAATAAACTTCAATAATAATGTTAAAGGGTGGAATACTGCACGATGACGAACACGTAATTATTCAAGAAAGATATAACAGTTCAATGATGTATTTCTTCTCACAAATAGTTCAGATATATCACAATCTAAGTAGATTCACAGAAGAAAACTAAATTATAAAAAAAGATCACGCGTCGCTTTGAAAATTTCAGTTTATTTGCATTTTATTGACTATGGTTTTCATATATGACTTCATACATCTCATGTAAACTTTTTATTATTGATGTAAAGAAATTTCGCCGGGCGATAAAAATAAAAATTACTGCCTTCTTCTGCAGTTCAAACTGAATGAGTCAGTATTATATTTATTTCTCCCGTCCCTCCTTTCCTCACACACATTATACCGCTATGCATCAAGACGTCCTTCTACGTTTTCATCAACCACCCGCATTTACAATATAATAATCCCCGCGGGTAAACAACCGCGGCACACTATATAATTTCAACCTTACCTTCGACTGTTCGCTAAAGCACACATACACACACACACACGAAAGAAAGCAACAGCGTTATATACCGCACGTATGCAGAAGACCTCCGACACGTAGTTATTACTCGCACGGCGCGTTGATTTGGATAGGGCGTACATATACACCGCTCGCCTCAAGAGATGAAAAGCCGCACGACGCAGAGTGCAACATATATACACACTCGCGTATGCACGCATCGGCGGTGGCGGCGGCAGCGGCGGTATACGGTAAGCAATCTTCTATCTTCTGGTAATTAACCGCTTCCTTAATCCGAGCCACCTCTCTCCGTAGGCGCTTTATCGGTGCTCCCCCATCTCGCACGTGCGCTCGCTCGCTCGCTCGGGCGCCAAAACAAAGAGCCATTTTCCTGCTCCGGGGCGCGCGCCCGCTCCGGTAATAGAGTTACGGCGTCGCCCGCGCTTCATTTTCATAAAACATGCTCGAGCCAAGTATACGTATATGTGTGTATATGTATATACTGTATATATAGGTATAGAGGGGCAGAGGCGATTCGCGAAATGATCCGTTCTGTTTGAGAAGCGCTTCCGGGAGTCGCGCAAGCGCGAGCAGAGAGAGAGAGAGCGTTTAACTGTAATGGACCTCGAGTGCAGCGTGTGCGCGCCACCCGGGGTCACTAACGGTGGCTATATGTGTGCGCGTGTGTATATGCCTCCCTGCCCCCCGTGTGGGTATATATATATGTGTGTGTATATACGTGGGAGGCAAGCACCGGGAAAACATTAGTGTATTAACGCACTTTAGGCTGCAATTCAATTTTTCGGTGCACTCTCGCCAGCATGCGCGCGCTACGTGCGTGTGGGTACCGCTGATAGAGTAACCGAATTCACTACGAAATTTGCACTTTGCGTTAAGATTATCAGTTTATAGTTTCATTTCATTATGCCCGATGCGTTTCCGTATCGATATTTGCGATCCAATTCGCCTAAGTGCCGTTAATTTTCTTAGATGAATCGAGTGACTGCGTGTGTTTATTCAATGTGTCAGATTTGCATTCAAATTTCTAGAATGTTATTAGCTTTTTGTATAGATACTTTAGTTATACTGCAAGTAACTATTTGCATTTTATTTAATAATTCTTTTAATTATTACAGTAATAAATTTGAGAATTATTTTATAGTTGTATTTCTCATGTGAGTAAATTACTAATAATTTATTCATATACGAGTAAAATGAATTTCTATGTCTTTAGCCAGAATCACATTGCATTTTATATATGCGTGAAATAAAACGCAAAAATAGCTTATAATAGATTACAACGTTAACAATTAGAATATAAGTATGAAAAATTAAAATAATTTTTAGAAACGGATGTTTTAATGAAATAGAATATTTTTTTTACATTTATTTATTTGACAAATTTACAAATCGCTTTGTCAAAGAAGAAGTCCTGGCATGGTGGGAATGTTTATTGGGCAAGAACCCCGTTCTGTAAATTGGAAGATATTTGAACTATTTTAATGATTATTTAAAAAAAAATGTATTATTGTTTTCTAATACCTTGCCGAGGCAAAAAGTGAGTTTGAAACTAAGTAAAATAAAGTTAAGTTTACCTACTACAAAGCTATTCTTTAAAAAAATAATTTCTACGGCACGATTCCGTAAGACATTTTCAACAATCTAAATCTATAGCAGATGTAATTTGGACGTAACTGAAAAATAAAAGATACGTGTTAAACATTTGTGGTGCATAATAATATGCTCCCGGCATACCGGCATACGTTTTTAATGAAAATTAGTGTTAATTACGAAAATGTAATAACCCAAGATTATAAATGTAAATTGGTTACGTAAAATAATTAACAAAATAAAACAATCAGCCGAACGACCATGAAATTGAACAACCAAGAAAATCTCAGCCCATCGCGCAGGCATCGACCTTATCTTTTTAAACGCGCGTAAAACAATGCATTTCCACTTTGCATATTGAAAGCCGGTGCATGCTCGAGCAAAAATAATTCAAGCCCTCCTCTCTCTTTCTCTCTCGGGTGGGCGTTTAGCTCGTAATTGAATGATCGTTAAAACTCATCGGGGCGAAAAAGCTTAACGCGTAATAAAGCCCTCGAGTAGTATAAGCGAACGCGGATAGAAAGAGAGAGGGCCGCACACGCGCGAATTAAAATCGGTTATCTGTGGCGACGGTGGGTGGAAACCGCGAATGGAAGCAATTTACCTATATAATTTAGGCATTAAAACAGAGAGCGAAGGATGAGGAGAGAGAGAGAGAAGGAGGAGGGCGTTAAAACGCTCGCGCATCCGTGAAGTTGCCCGACGTCACAGGACACGTCGCTCAAAGCCTCGCGCAGGAGAACCAGGAGGAGGAGGAGAATGGCCGGAAGTCGTGAAATGGGATTAACGTACGTTACGTTATACGTACTTAGCCGCGTGCTGTGTGCGCCGTGCACGCGAGAGACAGAGCGCGCGCGCGTGCGCCGAGGTGATAATTGAATAGATAGTCGAACGCTTATATCGTCTTGCTCATTTTACTCGACTTTCCTTTTTACACGCGAGAGTAGTGTGGAACCGCGTGTGTTAGTGCTGCTGGTGTGCCGGCATTCTCACACCTGTCTCGGGTCATTACGACATCGTTTTTGAGAAGCCTTCGTGCGGGCACAGACCCTCCGCACGAACGTGCGCGCTCGTTATTCATATTTGCTTGACACACATGTGGATGGTACAAGATTTTGTGGCTTTTCGGAAATAATTAGTGATGTGGAATTACGATGAGTCATTACGATTTTTTAAATAGAATTTTACCAAAATTTACCTGCAACAGCAATGTACATTAGTTTCTTATGTAAAATTCATCTTTTTACCATGTTTATTTCTAAATGATAATTTCCATTAAAGTAATGAGACTATAACATGTATAATTTTCAAGATATACATTTTTTTATCTTTCTTTGAAAACGGAAACTCATGTTTAATAAAAATGGAAATTTCATATTTTCCAATTGGATGCTTCAAGTTCAATTAATTTAATGAAGTACTACATTGTTAATTCAATTTCGCCTGAATTTCAATTAAGTTAACCTTTACACCGGTAACAAACTAAAATTCCTCTTCTGCTCTCACACTCCCGCATTCCCGTGTCTATTCCTATCTTTGCTCGCTGCGGTCGTCTTCGGCACTTATTCTTCCCGTCCTTTACCGCTTTACTCTCTCTCTCTCTCTCTTCTAGGGCCGAAGAGCGACACGACGTCTTGCATGTGTTCCGACTAATTAACATACGTGAAAATCCTTTTAATTGGGTGATTAAACGCCTTCGGCGGGAGAGAGACTTTAATGGGAGACAAGGCACACTAACCTTTCGAAGGAGATTTCTCTCCCTCCTCCCTTCCATCCTCTTTCTCCTTCTTTTTTTTGCGATCCTTATCCTCGCGCGTTATTCCAGCGCTTTCGCGCCTTCGAAATTAAACTCTCTCTCTCTCTCTCCCATCCTCCCTTGAATCATTATCGCTTACACGTCGCTTATGCAAATCCTCCGCTGTACTACGCATTGTCCGACGCGTCGCGCCGTTTGTATATACACCATATAACCTCTCGCTTTCGAATTTATGATTCGCAGCGATATAGAGAGCTAGAGTGTCGTTGCCCATCTGATTGCGGGGGCGTGCGCGAGTCCTCGTAAAAAGAGCGCTCGATTGATACGGCATCGACGATAAAAAAAAAAAACATACTCGTATCGGCGCACGCGTGTACATCTCTATAGACGCGATAAAGCCCGCGCGCTCGCTCGTAATAGAGCTCGTATTCCAAACAATAGCGCATGCACGCGAGTGGCCGCAGTTATAATTTGCGTAGTATATATATACACCACTACTGTACCACTGTACTACCGCGCGCGTTTTACTCGGGACTATTAACAGAAGTCGAGGGTGGTTCAGCGGGCAAACATTTGAGCGTCGCGTTGTTAAAACCAGCCCCATATCTCGTCGTCGTCGTCGTCGGGCCATCGCAAGAGAGAGGAGAGAGCGTGGAGGTAGGTATATGTATAATACACGTATACGCAACAACGCCCGAGGTCCTGCAGTAATAACTGGACGCCATTATAAAACCTCCTGAGGGAAACTAGCTAAGGGGGCGGCTGGAGCCTTAGCCGGCTCTCGACCGCGGGCACACCGCTATACTCTGTGTATGTGTGTGTGTGTATACGCAAAATTTTTACATAATATATGCATGAATTTATAAGCGCACGCGCGAGCCGTTTCCCGGTCATGCGGAAATTTATAATTTATATAAGCGAAGGAGAGGAGAGCGAAGAAGAAAACAAGGAGAGCGTGCGAGAGAGATGGATTGTTATATATTCGTCGATGCCGCCTTGGGATGCAAGTCGCGCAGAGAGCTTTTGAACGCTTTGAGGAGGCTGTGCAGCGCATACACGCGCGGGGGTGCGCATTTTATCCTTCATCCGGCGGCCGCTCCTTTTCGCCGCGGCTCTTATCATTCTCTAATGCCGCTCTCGTTACTGCCAGGATGTGCAGATCTCTCTTTCTCTCTTTCTCGACGCTCGCCGGTACTGACCATCGCCCTCTTCTATATTTTCTTTGGCCCCTATCGCCGTCTCATTTATTCCACGCCGGTCGTGGGGAGAGGCGGCGGCGGCGGGGCATCCTTCCTTCGCGATTTCTCTCGATCTTTATCTCGGGAACGGTCTTCCGGTCGATCGATGCGCGAACGCTTTTTCGGCCTTTTGAGAAGTGGTTCGCGAAAGGTTTTAAAAGGGACATAAGTCGCGATTTATGTGTGGAGTGCGGTTGGATCAAGTGGTGGTCTTTATGCATACTCTACATTTATGACTGTGCAATCATTTACCTACGAATCAGTAGTGTACTTATAACTTATAATCAGTCACATTCCAGTGATAAGTAACCCTTCGTCTCGGTGGAGTAATCCTTTATCGCGGGGTGAGCACGGAAAAACCCTTTATTTCGGCTCACGTTTTGAAAAACCGTCTATCTCGGACAGGATTTGTTTTCTTAAATTTTGTAGTAGCAGTCCTACATGATTTTAAGAGACGCTTTGCTTATAACTAATAATACAAATCAAATATACATGAATCACGACATACATGCACTCCGTTGTATAATTGTCTATCATTTTACAAAGTTATGAAGATTATATTTACATATCTCGACAAATGTCATTTCAATTCCGCGATTTTCAGAATTTATTTAAATATAAGTCAGTGAGATGTACAAACATAATTTTCAAACTTTGTAAAATGATATTTAGAGGCCAGCTTGTACAATTACGATTGGAGCAAAAATATGAAGCTGTCATTGCTATCTCTCCAAGAATATACCTTAAGAATCGACGGCATCGTAATTGCGAAGAGCCAGTCTCTCTAATTCCACCCTCGCTGGGGTCACATACACACTCGTCGCTCTACGGCGAAGGTTACGATCTCTGCATGCACCGTCACTTTAGCTCGACTCGCACGCTTTTCTATTAAAACTTCTCGTCGTCGTGTTTTCTCCTCCGCGCCGCCACGATATCTCGTTGTCTTTTGTTGGAATTCAATACACATAAGCCGCACCAGTCTTTTCTCGCTGTATACCGTCAATACAACAAGGCACGCGAATAATGGCCGACTAACAATGTCTTGACCATTGATTTTTCAACAATGCAATAATACCTTTATATGAAAAACCGCCCCGCGCGTAGGAATATAAGAATGCGGATAACGATGTTATATGCGCTGCTACGAATGTACAAATTATACTAATTTGCATCGTCAATGTAACTGTTTTAAATAATCAAGACTATGTATATACACAGATGTAGGTATGCACGTATGTACATCTTAACGAGTCCCGGGACTCGGAGCGCATATACACATTCCCGTTCCCAGCGCGCGTAAAAGGTTTCACAACTATTTCAGTTTTTCCCCCGCGCGCTCGCGCCTCCTTGACTCTCTCTCTAGCCTAAAGGAACGTAGCCGGCTGCACATTGCCAACTGCTAATGAATTCTCGCCTTTTTTCGTCTCGCCTGCTCATTAGTGTCTCTCTCTCTTTCTCTCCCGGAGACTCGTCTCGCGATACGCTAAGTACTTCGAGACTTTAAACTTAAAGACGCTCTTACGCGTCGCGTGCGTTTATATCGATGCCCTCTCTCTCTCTCTCTTTCTCGTCAAGTCGTTCACCTTTAAGGGAATCCCCCATTCTTAGCGCGCACCTCGCGCTCTCTTGTGAATATTTAGCGGTACACGCGAGTTTTAATATCACGTTAAACTCTCGTTACAAACAGTGTGCTGCCGTGCGTCGGCGTTCGCTTAACAGTAATTTTCCGGCGATACGCTCGGAAAGGGATGCCGCGCGGCAGAACATTGAAAAATCTGCGGCCGCAGGAGAGCGATGAATAAGGCTTTGTGTGTGCGCGCACGCGTGTGGCGAATTGATACGAGTGCGCGGCCGCGTGTGATTCTCATTTAGATATAAACGGCGTCAACGTAATAATTAATCTTGCGAGGGGCCCCCCTTTGTGCTGTGCTGCATTGCGGCTGCATATTTTGGACGCGCAGGTGATTATATATACGCGGCGGCGGCCGCCGAGAACAGAGAGAGAGGGTGTATATACCGGCTGATTAATTGATTGATAATAGTTGGCGAACGCGTGTATATATGTACGCATAGTGGAGAGAGGGCACTTTTAGCCGTAATTAATTTCATATTTGTTCTCGTTGCGCCCTCTCTTCCTCTCATCTCTTCCTCCATATATATATATATAATACATACACATTATTCCCGAGGCGGAACCGACTGAGGGATCTCCGCAGCAGCAGCGGCGGCTTTATTTCTGTTCGAGGTAAAAACGCGCGTGTGGATAGTAAAAAATAGAACGGAAATAAATACCCCGCAAATGACTGAGGCGGCGCGGCGCGATCTTCGGCTTTTAAGTCCAAACTCACACACACACGGGGGCAAAATGTGTTTTTAATGATTCCGAGCCATCACTCGAAACTTCCTGCTAAACTCTCCGCATGGGCTTCACGCGTGCGCTCACAGTCTCTCATTTGCGCTCGCGCTATAGCGAGGAGCGCTTAAGCGCATGCGAGAGCACAAGTTCTTTCGCGCGGGTGTACAAAAAAGAGAGGAGAGCGAGGCCTAAAGGCGGAAAAAAATTAAATAGCGGGGAGAGAGAAACATCTGCGCGCGCGACTGCGGAATTCTCTGACCTGTGCGCGCACGGAAAGAGCTGTGTGTGATGCTCTGTCTAAGCGTGATGTGATTTTAATGTTATCCGAATAGCGCTGAGTTTGAATTTTGCTAAATTTATGCCGCTATATGTGTGTGTGTGTGCTCGTGTCGGAAATATATATGCGCTGTTTAATAGCTTGTACGATAGCGGGTTGTAAATAATTTTCTAAAGGCGTTCGAGTGTTAAGAGGATATTAAACTGGATATCAGGAATTTAGAGATAAAACTGAGACGTAACTCTGAATATTATTTGATCGTGCTATCGATAACACGCTCGAAAAATCGCCCGCTTTATTTACAGCCACTGATAGACTCTGCACGACTACTATACCATAAACACACACATACACACATGCAATACAGTGTCTAAAAATAGACCTATAAAGGCGGGATCCGTCGGATATACGCTTATAATTTATCCCCGATTGAATTTTACTTTGCGTTAAATTAATTTTATATGCATTCCCGTTTAAACGATATACACACACATACAGGACCCTCTTACTATAAATTCCTATACACATACAAGATCGCGCACCCAGCGGTATAAAATTACACAATCTCACCGCGTCTAGACTATACCCGCCTATAAAATTTTCTTTTCCGCTTCATCGCGGCAGCTCGCGAGCAAAAATCCAAAGTATCAGTTAGCGCACTAGGCAAACAAAGCCTCTCACACATTCACGCGACAGGAAGAAACAGCCACAGCCTCGCTTGCTCGCTTGCACCTTTGGATATTAACGATCTCTCCTTATTTATTCCTCGTTATTTCCTCGCGTTTATGACTTATTGCGATGCTCGAGAGAGTCAGCTCGCGCGCAAGGCTTTCTCCTCTCTCTCTCAGTGTAATTACTTGGCTGCTATGCTACACGAGCGAGTGTATGTATGTATGATCCTCGTACGACCGCGTAAACGCTTTATAAATGGATACGAATAAACACGGCGAGGGACCGTTAATCGCGCGAAGCTAATTTATTAACGATCGGCCAAGGTATATACCCGATACCCGTGGCTAATTAACTCCTTCTAATTGACGCCGCGCTTTTTCGTCCGTGTAGGTAAGTACGTGCATGTGTGTGGGTACACAGTACAACGCGAGCGCGTGCCGATGATAATGCGATGCAGGGAGTGCGCGGCTCGCATTTTTAGCGCGAGGAGCGCTGGTCACGAATTTCGATGAGATAGGTGCAAGGAAGAGAGAGGGAAAAAGGTGCTAGAGGTGGCGAAAAAATAGTGTCGTGAGGTGAGAGGGAAAGTGGTGTATGGAAATCGGGATTCGCTTTTGTTTTGCACTTTCTCGCCTACTATTAATTATGCGGAACGACTTTCCTACTTAAATATATAAAATTTAATTATCCATGAAAGGTAGTTTTACGTAAACGCAAAAAGCTTATTACAGAATTAATTGTTAGTTATATAAATTCACGAGAATGGAATCCTTATAGCATATTTCATCAATTAAAGCACGTGAAAGAAGACGAAAAATATCGCTCCTATATGGTTAATTATGAAAACAACAAAAACTTGGCGTGAATCACAATAACAACGCCTATATACAACCGGGCTCGACAATCGTCGTCCCGATGCGTGGTTATATGTATAGGCTTACTCTTGCGGGGGTCTATCTATATCCGTCTCTTTATCTTCGTTTCTACACTTGCCTTTATCTCGTTCTCCTCCGCCACCCCCGCTCTCTCTTCCCTCATTTCCCTCGTCTCGCCGGATCTCCCGTAATTTAATCTCCCGCGCCCGCGAGCGAGCGAGTCTTAATCCCGAGATTAGATAAAGCCACGCGCGCACTCTCTCACTCGCTACACGTAATTTCTACCTCGTATAATACTACGCTAAGGGCACGAATGGCGGGGGAGGAAAAATTCGTGGCTATAACATCTTCCTCGAACTGTGGCGGTGCTCCGGAATTTCAGCCACGCGAGTTATATATAATGCATCGGTGTATAGGTATATGTATACATGTACGGGGCAATTCATGTATGCAGATATCTGAGATTCGAACGCGCGGGCAAAAGGAGAGAGAGAGCCTCGATTCCGATCGAACTTATTATCACATATATTAGAGGAGTGACCGCGCACGAAGCGAGAGAGAAATCCCGTGCTCGAGTATACGCCTGCCCCGTGCATATATACCCGAGAGTTTTTTACTTCTCTTTCTCTTGGGTCCCGAGCGTGCGAGAGATATACAATACATCCAGCCGGCGGTTCTGGTAAGAACCCTTTATTGTTGCATATTGTTTCCGGAGGGGAGAGAGAGACGGGCGGAGGAGGCGCCTTTATTATACGGCGCGCTCGGGCGAAATAAAATTGCCTGGCTCGGGGATACTGCTGCTCCGCTACTCTCGCATGCGTGAGGAGAGAGAGAGGCGTCGAAGTGTGAATGTTGCAGGGGCCGCGAGCAAGGCGAATGGCCGTATTTTTCGAAAATCCATTCGCGGAAATTCCGCGCGTTTACGCGAGATCTGCATACACGGGGCGAGCAATAGACGGTGTGGTGCAGGAGGAACGTATATATGTACCATTGTGGACGATATTATTATACGCTTTGAATTTCTCTAAGTCATTGATCTTTATTGCCCTATATCGCAGTGGTACGGGGCAGGGTATAGGAAAATTTTAAGGTTCGCGGATTTTTATTTTCATCCGATTTTACGATAAAACGTGTGTCGACATGGAATAATATAATAGCGTATAGCGCAAGAAGAAAAGAAAACCGATGAATAATCTATATTGGCGGAATTTTAAAATATATATGATATGCCTAATCCTTAAACGGAATTCCAATCTGCATTCAAAACAACGTCATCGCGCGTTCATTTATGTAAATAAGTCCTGTTCCCCTTCTCTCCCTCCTACCATAACCAGCCGCAATTCAAAGCGCAGTTTTACTTTTCGATTTACCGATCGATCGACGCGAATGAGATGCGCCGGCACCACCAGCGCGCGCGATTTAAAGCTCGCACGCATTACGGCGATGATTGATCAATTACATCGAATTCTCGGCGCGTGTGTGTGTGTACATCAGACGCACGAGAATCGAAATTCAAATGGCGAAAATCGAAATCGATCGAGCGCAAGCGTAATCGACGCGTCGGATATATATATAATGCATGCGATGGGCGCGAAATAGCACACCGCGTGTGTAGGGCCGACACGGACGAATTTTGTATTTGCCTTGCGGTTCCCAATCTGATCATATTTAAATATAAATTACACGATAGCGCGGTGGTGCGGAGGTCCGTTAACATCCTGTGGCTTTTCTTTTCACGTTGATTTGCCGAATGCCATTAGGGGGGTGGAACGTTCTAGTCATTACGAGGTGCTATGTGGTTTGATCGGTTCTGGAGCTTTATGAAACGATTTTCGCACAATCGCACGTAATCAAATTGTATCGCGTTGCGTAAGGTTTCCAAATGTGGCATTGTGATAATTTAAATTGGATCCAGAGTGTTACGTAAGTTCTTGGCAAGTCTCCAGGGATTTAGTGAGGTGTTATATTGTTATTATTAGAAATCATTAGAAATGTATTAGAATTCGCGTCGTGTCGTTGATTGTCGTTCAGTTTCTGATTACAACAGTTGTTAAACTTTAAAAATAAAGTTGAAGTAACCAATTATTTTGATACCTTTGAATCCATACACATTGGTTAATAAATATGTCGAACTCGAGTAAAATTAAGTACAAAAACTATTACAAACCACAAAAAAGAATGAAAAAAATCGACATAATCCAGACGATCCAGAAAAACACAACGACTCCGCGCAAGTTTCCCTTTGTCCCCCTCTCGTCACTGCGGAGACCGCCTTTGTGTCCTCTCCCTCCCGCCTTCGGGATAACAATCGTAACGCGATCGTAATGGCGCGAGATTGTCGGTCACCTTGGCCCGCCGGGGTCGCCTCTCTCTCTCTCGCCCGTATATATACCCCTTTGATATCCACCTGAGCGGAGCGGAGCGAGTCGCCCGGCGCCGGCGATCGGCGCCGCCGCTGCCGCCGCCGTCGTCCACTATACACAGTTTACCTCCTTTCATCCCCACGGCCAAGAATCGATGAATATTAATTGGCCCTTAATCGCTCATGCACAGGCGGCGTGTCTTATCGATCAAAGTGGCCGAGCGCGCGACGAGGTGAGCCGGAGAGTGCGAGAGAGTATATATAGTGTGTGCCACGACGGTGGGTGTTGGTGCTAGTGTGCCCCAGGTCACGTAGGTATATAATTTTGAACACCCGGCGATTTAGTTGTCGATACGTGGCGAAAAAATGCTGATTTTTCGCAACGTTGCTGCTTGTAATTTTATTATTGAAATTTTAATTGACAATTCAGAGGTTTCTTACACAATTTCAAAATCAATCGCACTGCTATAAGATACGCTGGTTCTGACCAGAGTTACAAGTAAATTACGCACATCGAAACCAACAAGCGAAATTACGAGAATAACCGATCCCCCTTCTTTCCACGCAAAAACTCTCCCATCACGTATATACACCGAGGAACGACTAGAGCCATTCGCCTCCACACAACAGCTCGAGATCCTCTGTGGCAATTCGTCTCGTCCGTCGCGTGATCCTCGATGTCCCCTCGCCGCCTCGTCGTCCGTCCATCGGCTAGTTAATTCGTCGTAGCTGCTACTCTCTCCTCTTGCAGCATCAAGCCGCGTGACACAGTGAGCGTGTATAAAGCACAATAGCTCCTCGTCTACGCCTTCATGCGACCGCCGCTGCCACCGTAGCAAAAAGTTGATTCATTTTCAGGCTTTTTACCTCGATGTCGGAATATTACAGTCCAGGGGCTCTCAGCCACGCGCCAAGACGTAGTCGCGCAACCGTTTGTCACGCGCGTTATCGCCCGACTTTATATAGGTATATATACACGAGTCGTACGAATTTATCTCGGTCATATACGGCCAGAGGAGAGTGTTGTTCCTTCGAATTTCCACGATAACGACGCGTAGACGGTCCTCTCTCGTACATGTACACATGCATACTTGCATGTATACTGTGAGAATGTGTGTGTGTTTTTGCAGGACGAGCGAGGGCTTATCTGACGTGCGAGATATCCTCTGGACGACGCTCTCTTAATGTAAATTCCCCGGGCCATTGCAATTTCGCGTGTGTGCGGGGGCGCGTGGAGGGGCGCGTTATATACGGCGCGCGATGTGAAAAATTCCTCTCGTTCTCTGTCAACCCCGCACACACCCCGTTACCAAAAAAAAGTCATTTCGGGAGAGAGGCGTGATTATTTAGGTGATTCACCTCGCCTAACACTTTCCACGCGCTTTTTGTACACAGCTCGCTCGCTCCCTATTCCTTTTTTCCGCAGCGGGAATTTCGAGACTGTCCGTAGCCGCGCCGAATCGAAAATTTGCTTCTTCATCTTCGGGAGATAGTCGTCCCCTCTCACTCTCTAACTGACTTCTGCACGCAGCCGATGGATCCCGCTGCCGCTGTTCCCGATAGGACGCGGGCACACACAAAAAGCCCAGAGTGATTTCTCAATTTTAAGCGAGAGAGAGAGAGTCCGCGCGAGCGCTTTTTTGCCTGTTTAAATTCAACTACGTCTTGATTGAGTTCTTCCATCGTTTGTTCGATCTTTTAATTTAAAACGAATTTAGATTAGAATCGCTCCCTCCCGTCCTCATCCTCTCACTTTCGGACGGTGCGGATTTCCGTAATTAAAACTTAAATAGTTCATTACGCGAACTAATTGCTCTCCCTTCTAGCTATATATAAGCGCCGAGCGAGCGTGGACAATGGGGTAATGACGCGCGCAAAAACGTCCGAGCGCGATGCTTGTCTTGATTTTTGGGAATAACATTAGGCGGGCAGGTGCGTGCGTGTATACATATATGGCTGACAGATGGCGTCATTTCCGGTACACGAACGGCGGCGACCGGGAATTGGAAAGGTTTTCGGGAATTATTTATTCATACCGCCCTACTACTGCTTTCTAAGTATCCCGCCATCAATTAATACACGCTTTTTACAAATGTCACTGACAATTTTTTTTCACCTCCACTTCCTTCGCTCTTACTCTTTCTCTCTCTCTCTCTCTACTGGCCAACGTTTTCAATTAAAACTTTTATTTTTTTCCCGCGCGCCAAGTCATTACTTTTTACATCGCGTGCTCTCTCACTCTGCGCGCGCGCTCGGTGTGTCGAAAAACCAAGGCAGCAGCGAACGCGCACAAAACCCCCGTTGTATTCTTATTGTGTTTCATTGAAGTATTCCCTTAATTTCTCTCGGTTTTTCTTTTATTTCCGTTTTGACTTTTTTTTGTGTATTTAATTTTGTTCTCTTTACCCCGCGCTCTCTTCTCTCTTTTATAACGGTCGTCCCCTCCTCTCTGGTCCCTCATCCTGCATTTACTCCCTTCATCCCCTTTGTTTTCCGACTGCAAATGAGTGGTCTTCTCCCCCGGCCACCCCCGTTCCTCTCGCTCGCCCACCCTAACCCCCCTCACAACGAAATCCTCGGCAACGAGCATGCATATTCATATGTGGGTGTGTGTGCACACGAGAGGTTATTAATTAACCGGAAGCCTAATCAAGGTTCGTAGTCGAACGTGGGGTGGGGTTGAGTGCGCCGCAACACCCTTCCGTCCCTCAAGCCCGCCGCTGCTCTCTCGCTCGTTCCCGCTCTTCTCCCTCTCGCTCGTTCGTTCCGCGCCGTCCTTGTTTCGAGCCTTCGAATCTCTCTCTCTCATACACTCTGCGTGTATAAGCCCCGGCGGCAGGTCGACCTGCAGCAGGTTGCAGATTCGCTGCTATATGTATCACTGCGTAGTGCGTGTATGTATCCTCTGCGTCGTCCTCTTCATATACTCTATACACGCACACGTCCACTTTGCTCTCGCAGCTCGGACGAATTGCTAGAAAGTTATTTAAAACAGAACGACAAATTTCGGTGAATCCTAGCGTAAACACAACACACTGCACTCTCTCTTTCTCTCATCCTCTTGTGTGCTGCGTGTGTCTGGCCGAGATACTACTCCTCTGATGCTCCTCTCTTTCCTGCCGAAATAGCGCACGCATTCGAACGGGACGGTGTGTGTGAAAAAATGGCCGAGAGCACGACGACGAGAGCAGAGGATGAGGCTGCCTCGGCGGTGGTGATGGAAAGGGGGAAGCAAAAACCAAATGAACAAGGGCTTTTGTATTTGGGATTTCTGAGCACAGAGAGAGAGATAGAGAGTGAATTCGTAGCGAACCAACGAGCGCGTTGAAAAGAAGGGACGCGCGCGCGAGAGAGGGTGGGAAGGGGGCAACTGCAATTTGTACCTCTTACTGTCCGCGGGAAGAATGGGTATTGTCTTGCAGGAGAGAGAAACGAATTGAGCCCTCTCCCACTCTCTATGAAGCCCGCGCGCGAGCGAACGGGAATCGATATTTTTAATTTCAGTAGAAGCCAAACATCTACGAGGTATAGCTTCCACATGTACGCCTATGCTCCGTGCGTATGTTGCGTATACGCTCTCTGTTCGTGCACTGTACTTTTCAACTTCTTCCAATGACGAGAAAAGTGGCTAATTCGACCGAAGATAGGCAGCGAAATTTGGTTATCAGATTGGTGACGCGGCCAGAGTACGAAGAGATACAGCGCGACTGTGCTATACGTGAAATCGATCCTATCATTTCGTTGCGCGAAACAAATTCGTGCATTCCTCAGTCGCGGGAATGCGCGCGTATAGCTCGGAATCCCCGGCGTGCGCGTTTGTCTCGCTATCGGGGCGCCCCATACCAGAGTTACCACACGAGTTTCGAGATTCTCCCTATCTCCCTATATATCCATGTGTACCTATACGCCCGTACCCACAAAGTCGTGTGGAAGATTTCCGCGTTTCGCCCGCGATAATTCGATTCGCGATATTAAACGTGGCATTTCTATCTATACATACAGCGCGAAGGGGAGGTTCAATAAGAAAATTGGAAAACTTTGGTATTCATATACTCGAGGGGAGGAAGGAAGGAAGGAAGGAAGATGATTCGACTGGGCCGCGTGTATAACTGACCGTTCCCCGGAGAGATTATTATTTTTTCATCGGGCACGCTAGTAGTAGTAGCCGTTCAGACGGATGGACCCTGGCTCCCGAGAAATTGCATCTCCTAGCTGCCAACTACTCTACTGGCGCTCACGTGTGCGCCGCCGCCGCCGCCTCGTTTCTTTACCATTCTCCAGCGTGCACACGTACGTGGCGGAGGGGTATATCCCCTACGTGTATATATACGTAGACATACTCGAGGCTACTGCTCTCGGCCCTTTCGGTGGCCGCCGCCTCCTCGCTCTCTCGATATATACGAGCGGGCGAATTGAAAACCGGCGGCGGCGGTAGGAGCGCGCCTGAATAAAATATCGCTTAAATTTATTGTAACACCTGGTATATCGCGGAGGTCACGACCCTAGTAAGCGAGCGAGCCTATACCTTCGATTACCCGTGTGCGAGGACGATGTACACACATATATACGTACTGTTACTGTGTACGCGTTGGATGATGAGAAGCCGCACCGCGGGGGCTCGCTCTTCAAAATGCAATTAAGAGCGTAATTTGGCGCGACTACGATCATACGTATTATAATACGCATACACAGACACACGTACACGTTCGACTGGTTTTTCGGGATGATTTATTAACGATCTTAATGAAATCGCCCCTGCGAAATTCCGATGCGGGACACAGGAGGCTTGAAAGTGAGGGGGGACCCGCGACGTGTAGTGGTGTACGGCATTCCCGGCCTCGCTTTTCGCACCTTACAAGCAATACAAATCCGCGGCGGAATTAATATCGGCGAGAGTGGAGGGGCAGTGTAGTGTGCCGCCCAGCCCCTCTGACACCCTCCTGCAATATAAGAGAACATACCGGAACCAAAGGGGAAGCGGAGGGAGAGTGACGAGGAAAATTAAATTTTCTATTTTGTAACGTGCCTCTCTCGCTCTCGCCTCTGACCTTTCCGCTACCCTTCTCCTCTGCCTCGTCCTCCCCCAAGAGCACATGCTACAATCATACGAGTAAGTCCGTCCGGTGGTTCTCAACCCGCGTGGACTTTCGATTTTCGCTTGACCAAGTCGAAGATGACTTTTTCCGTCGGAGGTGTAGAAAGAAGGATGAGTGTGAAGAGCGACTTGGCTGAACTATACTGTTAAACGAAATAATACGCGGAACGAAGGTAAATAATAACTTCAATTAAAAGCATCGCGGTAAGAGTATCCATGTACGACCGCGACGGACACTCACGAGAGCGAGAAAAGCTCATTTTGTTTCAATTTGAACACAACGTCAGTATATATATATGTATCCGTGCACACCGCGTCGCGAACTTTTCAACTTGGTTTATATTTAACACAATTATTCGCCGGGGCAAACTTGGCTACTATATACACTCGCGTCCGTCCATCCGTCCGGTACAGGTTCTCGCACAGTGGAAGTTGGCCACCGCTTGCCGGCGAGTATGTGTTGGGAAAGGTTATTTTAATTACTGTCCGGCGGCTCTAAATTAAAGAGCTGGGTTATTCCGACGCTAACCACTCTCTCCCACCCTCCCTCGCCTTCATTCCCCTCCGCTATATTCTCTCTCTCCCTCTCATCCCCCGTATACGGAGGCGAGAGTGGCGGTATGATGTTTGACGCCAACCGGCTGACCCGCTAAATCGTCCCCAAAACTGGCGCGGCACAGGTTAAGGAAGCAACGCGCTGGTCCGCAGAAATTAAGCGACCCCCCGCCGTCGGATATACAAGAATTTTACACACGGCAGCTGGTATAGCGCGGCTGAATCGTTTCATTACGCCCGCGCCCTTAGATTAATGGCCAGCCGGCTTTTATTCGCACACTCTGCGCGTCCCTTACATCTCTCGTTAATTTTTGCGCGCATGGAGTATAGTATAGGTACGAGTATCTATCTTGCGCGAAAGATGTTTAATACATGGGGATCTGGCGGCGCCGATATTTCGAGGGAAGGAGAAAGAAGAGGGAGGGAGAGAGGTATCTCCGTGACAGGGTGCGAAGTCGGTGCGAGCGAGCGAGCGCTTGCGCCCTCCTGGCGGGACGGCACTCAACCAGGGAAGTGTTGTCGGCTCGGGCTTTTCAGGAGCTTTCAAGTGCTTTCGCAGTTGCCTCGAGTGCCGTAAGAGGCTTTCAGAAACGAAGGCGGAAACGGCCTTTTTAATAGGGTCGAGGAGTTGGCCTCCTCCCGATACTCCCTCCCTCTACCTCTCTCTCACCCCCCTTTTTCCCTCTTTCTCGCTCCTTTTCGCTTCTTCCTTCTCTCTCCTCCGCTTCTTATGCCTCGGCTTCTTTCGCGCGTGCTACAGCGCCGCGCCGCCTTTCTCTTTCTTTTTCTCTAGCCACTATACCACCGACACCCACCCACCCCAGCCTCGACGACGGCGTCGCTTTCTAACTCGATCCGAGTACAAGAAGGAATCAATTTCGAGATCGCTTACTATCACGGCCCGATTCCTCTTTCTCACTATATACTCTCTCTCTCTCTCTCGCCGTCCCGCGTCGCTGATGCCGCAGATGTATAGGTATAAGTTCTGTATTTCGTCGCCTACTTTTTTTTTTGTATACGCGCGCGGAATTTCGCGTTTGCAAGCGGCCGCTGTGGTATACTTAGGGGAGTATCAGAGAGGCGAGGAAATTGAATTAAGGGGGCTTTTTTATGTTCGGTTGTTGGAGTGTGTGTAAGAGAGGGTTTTATTATGAAGATGAAGACATTATGAATAGTAATTAAATTTCTTTTTGCGATCGTTGTAAGTATTTTATTCTTAGTTTTTGATTTCTACGTTACTTTTCTAACGTTGCAACGTGACCAATTTCATCATAACAAATAATATCTAAAAATTATTCCTCGAAAATTAGCAAAATTTTATAAACTTCTGCGCAATAATAAATTTATTAAATTAATGATTTATACCCTGATAGAAATGTTAACCAGAAGCTAGTTATTTTTTAGTTAAGTTTTTATATGCACGAACACCAAGCTGCCGCTGTTTGCCGCTATGTGGCGCACTCGAAGAGAGACTCCCCTAGGAAAGTTGGAACGGCCGAGAGGATATAAAGCCATGAGATTAAACCGGTCGTTATCTGGCTCCACTATATAGCAAGAGTAACCTTGCTACTGTATGGTCTCAACAAAACAGGCCTTTTGGTTCTTCACGAAAACAGGCGAACTGACTATTTTTGTGAATTTTGTTCAAGCTCTTGGAAGCCTTTATTTTTTAACATATTATTACTTTAGTCCATCCTGACCATCTAAAAGCGAATGACGCTTTGATATGGATTTTCAATAGATATATTGTATAACTAGCGAAAGCGAATACGTTCCCATATACCAGTACACCAAAAGACTCCCTCATAACAACTCATAAGAAATCGAACATACACACACACACACATACATAAACACTCTTCGCATCATCGACAATACATTTCCAATGCGATTAGTCATACATTTTTAAACACGGATTCAATAAAAATTGAATTAAAATAACATTTCAGCGAAAAAAGTTACACACTCACTTCCCCTTTACATTCATACACATCCTCAACGCATTATCCTCCACTTCCCCCCGTATTAAAAAAGTATCACCGCGCACGAAATCCCGAATTCACGACTCTCTCTCTCCCACCAGCTCCGCGGGTACAAAACTCTCGCGCGCTTGTACAAGCTCCAAACCCTCTCTCTCCCTAACAAAAAGTCGAATTTTTCAGCACCGCACCGTCTTCCGCTCGCCGCATCAGAACATCGTTTTTGGTTTGTTATATACCCCCGGCAGCACTCGCGCGTCGTACGTATATAGCGCACGGCCTATAAGCATCACGTGCGCGGCCACGTTGTCCTCTCTCTGTCTCGCGAAACCCCGCGGATAAAGTTAGAGCTTAAGCCTCGGCCAAATGCGAGTTTAAAATGTTGCCGCCGCCGCTGCGGAGGAGGAGGAGGAACTGCTTGTGTGTGTCCCTAATACTCTCTGCTTGGACAGCCAGGCGCGGCCTCGCACGCGCGACGGTAACTTTATTCAAATTTTCCGGGAATTAAAAGAGAGTTTGCAGTTTCCGGCTCTGCGACGCCGCAGCGGCCAGGAGTGGTAACTCGCCAGTGCGGCTGGCTGGTAATGCGAATCCGCCGAACGGCTGCGGAGCTTCTATTCTTTCTGAGAGAGGTAGAGGGAGAGAGGCCGTCCTCAAGAATGGGGGATTACGGGATGGCTGTATTTTATTTTCCTAACTGCGCGGCTGCTCGCATAGGGACGACCGTCTGCTTTTTTGGGGTATATGTGTGTGTGTATGTGGGCGGATGTGAATTTCGTGCGCGGGCGACGGCTTATTGCAAGTTTTTAGAGCAAAGTTCCGTATCAATTACCCTGCGGTAGCCTATACGTAAGGATCTTTTGGGATTTTATTTAAATTCATACGCGGCGGCTAAAAGCTTCGAGTGTTGTTTAATGTGAAATACATTGACAAATCATTATCTTATAAAATTAGACCATTATTGTCATTTTTTTAGACATAATTTCAATCTCTTTTAGTAAAAGATAAAGTTAAAAAATTAATTTACCTCAACTGCATTTAACTGAACTATGGAAGTAAACTTTGAACCTGTCATTTAATTAACCAAACAAGCCGTTACCCTCTCCATTAACCCCAAAGCACCCGCCACTATCCACCTTACTGTCGACCTCTCCGCACCATTTCCCTGAGACGTCTCGCCCGCAGAATCCTCCATCTCTCTCCTTCTCTTCCTCTCACTCTTATTGTGTTCATTCATTAGACTTCCTCTCTCTCGTTCCCCACATTTCTGGCCTCGTCACCCGCCCATTGACGATCAAGGCACGTCAGGTGTGTGTGTAAACCTCACGGGGCGGCCTTTCTTATCGCGCTCGTGCGCCTGATGAAACCGAAAAGAGCTTTCGAGTGTCCGGGGCGATAGCGAGCTCGATGATGATGGCGGCCAGCTTGTACCGCTAATTGCCTTAATTCGATAAACTCTCCGCGGCCAACCCGTTTCGTTCCCGCGCGCTGAATAAGGATAATGAAGGCCGTGCCGCTGCCACCACCTTCTTCCGAGAGCCGTCATATCGGGGGGGCTTATCCCCCTCCTTCTCTCTCGCAAAGAGCGCGCGCTCTTTTTCCCACCGTAAATTTATCAAAAAATTTTATTCGCCGTCCGGGAATTTAATCTTACCGCTCGGCAGCGGTGTGTATAGTCGAGGGGATAAAATCTCGTTTTATAAAGTAAAGTACACAGAGAGAGTGAGAAGCGGAGAAGGAAGGGAGAGGTATAGAGTGTGCGGAAAAATGTCTTATTCGCTATTAGCTCGTAAAAAGTCGGCGCTATCGCTCTCGGCTGGTAGAAACAATTTCTGAAATGCATTAGCGATTTTTTCGAAAATACGCGCGCGTGGGTATAATTTACAACCGCGCGCACGGAGAGCAAAGAAAATTCGCGTGTGCGCGCCCGCGCACAGGATTTCGTTCGTATTATATATATATACGGGCCGCGCAGACACATAAGTGATTGGAAAAGTTTTCGCATGAAGGCGCGCGCGTATAACGTTTTCCGTAATCCTCGTTTACCGTAAATCTTCCTGATAGTTCATAAAAATTCAATACCATTGGATTATATTTCTCTCTTTCTTTCTTTCACTCACTCCCGCGCGTGCGAGAAAGTTATATTCGTTCATTACGCTGCGAGCTTGCAGCCGCGCGCGAGGGATTATCCGCGCTCAATGCAAGGCGCGCGATGTATGACACGTTCGTCGAATCTCTCGCGAATATATCGAATATTAATCTGGTTTTTAATTCGAATGTCGTCTTTAATCTTTAAACTAGTGACAAGCTGAAATTTATATAATTCAATGTACCGACGATCCCACGAACGTTCCTAGAATTCCTAAGCCATATCGGCCTATACAACTTTTACGTTAAGTACAAGACACGTACCACGTGTGTGCCGTTTCAGTACCTCTTTCGCTTGTAATAACACTCTCCACCAACCTGCGTATATACGTGCCTTTCAATTAATCCGGAATCACTTAACGCGCACGCGCACGTCTCGGCTCTTTTTCGCGAATCCCGTTGTGTTTGCGCACAGCTCTATGTATAGGGTCGTCGTCTGCGTCGTAGCGGGCACGACACAAAGGTTACTGCAGGCGCACATCGGTGAAAATATGCACTGCCGGCGGAAATAGAGACTCTATGCAGCTCTCGTATGAAATAACGCGTGCGCAGGATGACGGCGGCGACACAAAAAAAAGCGCGCGCGAGAAGAGGAAGCAGGAAGGAGAAACTACTTTACGTAAATACACGCGAGGCTCACTTAAAAATTGCGTATTTTGTCAGGGCTCCCACGCGCGCCCGCTCGCGCTATTTTTTTACGAGGACAAAGCGAAATAAGAAAAACTGCAATGCGCGTTTCTTTTGAAAAGCACTGTACACACATACACGCGTAAGTCTCTCATGTAATACGCAACGCATCGATGCATTTCAAAGGGGGAGGCGCGCGCGGCGCGATAAGGGGGAGCGCGGGAGAAAAAAGATTCCGCCGAGGGGATGGAAAAGGAACTTTAAAAGCATCGGCGCAATGGAAAAGAAGAAGAGGAGGAGGGCGGCGTGCGGCAAAGCGAGAGGAGAAGGAGGAGAGAGGGAAAGAGAGTGTGAGAGAGAGCGAGAGGGAAAAAGGAACGAGAGCGATATTCGATTCATGTTTGTTGCCCCGTAATAAAGGTGTTATTAAATAGATTGAGATTAATTGCGTGATTAGTGCTTTACGTGTAATTGGATAGCCTGCAGTCGAGCGCGAGAGAAAGAGAAAGAGAGAGAGAGCTAAATTGCAGCACTCCCGTTGTGTATGTATATGTATGTACGTGTGTACCTGTACCAACCCACGTGTTTATATCTGGCCTCTTCTTTTCTCTTCTCCCATTCCATTCTTTCTCTCGTTCGCAAAGCTACGTGTACACGTATAAACACAGACACACACAGACGTAAGCGAGAGAGCGAGCGGCCTTTTCACGAGCTATCGTTCGGCCCAAGAGCGCGCCGAGCGCGTTCTTCGATCGCGCGGTCGTTATCCGCGAGTCGCTTTGATATATTATTCCTTTCGTAACTATACGCTTCGAGGATGATTTACGAAGGAGCGCACGCGACTGACGTACGTACGTATATGTGTGTTTATATACGTGTGCACTTGCAGACCGGAAAACTGCGCCGCGACGCGTAGTCTCCGGGATTCTTTTGAAAAACTCGGGAGAGCTTTGGGTGGGGGGAGAGAAAAGTGGGACAAGTGCAATGATTGCTCCTTTTAACAAAGTCGCGTGTGTGTAGATATATATATGCAGCAGGGTCTTGCTCTTATCGTTGACTTTTTGTACGTATACTTATATGCCCGGGATACGATCGTACGTATGTTATACCGGCGAGGCGCACATATATGATTTACATTATTCCTTTCTATTCAATTTCCAGTGCATAATTTAGTTGGATTTTAATATTCAACGAAAAGTATACCGAGAGAGTGAGAGAGGGAAACGAGCGAGTATATACGCGCATGCATTATGGAGCATAAATTACTCCTTCTCTATGTGGTAAATTTTAATGCTTCGAGTTATAAAATTTCAATAAATTATATAATTATTATACCCTCGGTCGTAAATTATCGCGTCGCACGAGGCTAAAAAGAATAACGTTTGTAATAAATAAATTCGTAATCGTTCATCGATTATGAATCGAGTAAATATTTAGCCATTGAATCATTATTTTAACGCGATGGCGTTAACAGTTTTCAATTAAAAAGTCCTTTTATACCTCGCCTCGTGTCTCGATCGGCACACTTCGGGCCTGAAGAATCGTTTAAAGCCTCGCGCTGATACTCCACACCAAATTAATTTCCTGGCAATACTGCTTTTCCGTCAAACACTACACCCTCGAGATCTTTAGCGGCGATCTTTTCATATATACGCCTCGTCAGCGATCCATTCTTCTCTTCCACGTCCTCCGCGCGAGCGCAAGCGTTAATGAAGAAACACAGCGTCGGCGCTTTGTTGCGCGCGGCTGCAAAGTAGTCTTTATCGGCTTTCTAATTTAAATAAGCTTCTCTTCTATACAGTTGATGCGATACTCGCAACTGCAATAAATTGCTTTCGTCTGTTTCAGAGTTTGCTGTGTGGCGAGACCGAGGCGCACTGAAGGTATGACGTAATTTCTTTTATTGTACATTAATGAATGCTTATTTGTATAATTGTCTTGTCAATTATATTTGTTTGTGGAACAATTAACTTTTTATCGCTCGCTTGATTTTCTGAAGGTAAAAGAAATTTTAATAATATACGAAAATTGTTTAGATTTTTTTTTTCACCATCTGACAAGACTATTTTACATTTAAGAACATACAAAAAAATTCGATACTTACTCTCTAAAAATAAATATGTGAAAAGTCGTTCACTGATGCGAATAAGTGACAAAATTGACTGATTCTTTAGTGGACATTCAATTATTGAAAAGGTGGAATAAAATTTTCACTACGTAATAAGTGTAATAATTCATTCAGGAATCAGTCATTTTTGTTTCACTTACTCGCACCACAAATTTATTTTTAGAGAGTACGAATACTAGATCCACAAATTCAAAACCTCAAATCAAATAAGTTAGCTCTCTATATACATATCCCCTCATGATTGAAACTTCGTAAACGAGGCAAAACAGCGACAATTACACGGAAAATAAATTCACGCCGACGTATATCGCGCGGGCCATATAACCCCGCAAATTCAAAGTACAGTCCCATCCACGGCGGCGGCACGCGCCTCGCTCTCGCCTCGCGTCTCACGGGATACATAATAACTTGCGGTGTCCCTCGCTCTCCTCTCTCCTCTCTCTTTCTCTCGCACCCTTGGCCCGCGTGCGCGCGTGCCGTCTCTCTGCGCCCGTGAATTTCGATCGCCACGCGGCCATTACCCAGCACTATTACGCCGAAGGAGCTATCATCAACCGGCCGTTACGCATACACACACACATATAGTCGCGGACTCGGAAATGCACTTAAAATTCGAAATCCCACTTTTCCATTAATGAAAGCCTCGGCCCTATTTCGTTCATATATATATAAACGCTCTTCTCCTCCCTCTCTCGCACACACTATAACGCATCCGCGGTTAGGAGCGGCCACTATATACTCGCCGGGACAAAGTGTGTGCGTATATAATGCACGCACGCGGAAACGCGGAGACGCATATGAGAGAGAGAGAGAGAGTGAGAGAGGTAGAACGAGAGGGGAGTGGCGCGCGGGACATATCAGAACGACTATCTATCGCGGCCTTTTACGCTAATTGATAAATCGTGTTGCGTTAATGAATGGAGCAGCGAGCGGGCGCGAGAGGGAGAGAAAGAGAGAGGAAGAGCCGTAGCGTGAGCGAGTGAGAGAGAAAGCGTGAGACGCGAGCGAGTGGAGGGAAAGAGTGAGCGCGGAGTATATAGTCGATATAGGTATATATACGCGGCCGGAAGAGAGCTCACCGCGGTGGGAAAGGAGAGCCGCCGACGCCGCGGGATAACGAGGAAATTGAAAATCTTGCCCCCAAGATCGCCGTCGTCATCATCATCGCCTGCACTGCCACGACCCTATCTTTCCTGTGTACTTATATACGCGCTGGATCTTACTTCCGAGAGGATAGTGCGTGCGCGTGTATATATATACACACAAGCTGGGTGATGATGATGATGATCCATTAGAGGCGATAGTGGATATCGCGGCAGTCGGCCGGCTAATTGATTCGACTCGATCGTCGAGTTATAAATCGTTGCGTTAGGCTCACTTCGTTAGCGGAGTATATGGGAGTCGCCCTTTGTATAGTCTATTATAGAGCGAATGTGTGTGTGTTGCTGGATACATCGAACAAGCCGATATCGCGGGAGAACTGCGAGACTCGCGCGCGATTGTTTCTCGGATTGGGTTTGCGTGGGTGTGCGCAAGAACGTGGGCGAGAGTGAATTATTTCGCTCGAGTTGCAGCGCGGATGAGGCATTGATCACCGCGAAACGAGCGGATAAATTTCGTATACGAGAGTGAACGTATCATTAGATTGAAAACTCTTGTTACAATATGCGATGTCTAAATGCTGTTTGCGTCGCTCGAAGTGTCTATAGCAAGTTACGTTCGCGTAATAAGGTGTCGATAACAACTCTATTTATAAATTCCACTCGACGATTGGGATGAAAAAAACGTGCGAGCATGATCGGCGACACAACGGCAAATATATATATTATCGGATAACGATCAAGCTATACACGACGTTGTTTATTGCATTCGCGGTTGAAGAACGTCCGATTCCCTCTCTCCACGCGCGCGCGAATAACATTCATTAAAATTCCGCATATTAATCGGCAAAAACAAATTAATAATAATTTTTAATTATGCCCGCGGTAATTTATCTTACACGGCACTACTACTACTCGATCGTCGTCGTGCGGAATGTCGCTAATGAATTCCTCAAAGAAAAACGCAACGAGCGGACGTGAAGAAACAGAAGAGGAGAAAAAAAAACGGAGAGACTCAACGCCGCGCACTCAATTTACGCGTCATTTAATATTCAACCTCACCTCTCTTCTGCAGCGTCACTTCGACGCTCGCGCGCAGGTGTGTGTGGTAGCCAAACTCGATTATATGACCTGATCGTTAATAAACTGCGCTCACAACACTGTTATCAACGCGCGCAAGACTCGTAGAAGAAAGTGCTAGCTTCCGACGATGGTGTGGCTGTAATACATCAACCTCGGGCGCAGCGGGGTATATATACGCGTGAGTTAGATATCCCAGTGCTCGTGCGTCAACTACACTCTTCGGGGGTGAATCGCTCGTAACGGCCGCGCGGCTTTGATTTGTCGGCGACGAATCCCATCATGGTATACTATACGCGCGGCTTATCCCATATCTTTTACCGGGATATTTGTCATTTTTAGGGTCGTTCCAGGTCCCCGGAACTATTACGCCGAACGGGAATAAAACTCGCGGGCAAGTCGTTACGAGTTAAACTCCTATTTCTGTCTCGTGCGCGGGCACACGAGATTGTCTCCGCTCGAAGCACTCGTCGTCGTCGTCTTCGTTATTTATTTAATTCGTTATCCTCGATTTCTTCCTTTTATACCCACATACGACGCGGGCACATACGAGGGGGAGAAAAAGTCACACGTATATATGAGAGAGAGAGTGAGCTTGACCTTGACTCGAGTGAGAGAGAGCGCGGACCGCAAACGGCGCGCGCGTCGCTGATTGCCCATTGTCCGGCTAATAAGATATTCCGCGATTTCGCCTCGTCTCGTCCACGCACACATACACACACCAGAGCGGTCGTCGCCCCGCTGCGCGCGCGGAAGAACACTTGTGTCTTTTTTACTCGCGTCCAATCAGCGCGTGTCCGAACCGGACGGCCTTCCTCGGCCGCCCGGAGAACGAGGGATGAAGAAGAAGAATGTATGTGTATATATGTGTGTATATATAAGGCACGATAAATTTATCTCGAATAAAGTCCCCGCGTATAGCCAAATCTAGAGCAGTCGAGTATATATACACGGAAACAGCGCGGTTCTGTTTGATTTGAAAATATTAACAGTATAGTGTGATTGGAGAGGAAGAAATTACTTAAGCTAGATAAATGAACGAGTGGCAGAAAAGCTTTCTCGCCGAAGTTTTAAGGTCATCAGCGGTAATTTATTTCTACCGCTCGCTCGCTCGAGTGTTTAATCGGCGAGCGCGCATATATACCGGTTTTATATATATACACCGCCGCTGGAATAATCTCCGCGCGCTGTTGTTACAGTAAGCACATTAGTGCGACGCGCGAAAGAAATTCGCCGTGGTATATACGGGCGTTAATTATTGTTTCACCAAACGTTGATTTTACCGGGCGATTTTCACACAATCGTTTTATACGTACATCTGCTCCGAATCTGAAAGTTCGCGTGCTTCGGCAGATATATATAATTACTCTATTTGCATATATATACGACTAATTGAGCGATAGCGTATAATTCGACGATATTTAAAACTTTGAACGCGTTATTCGTCTTCTCTCATCGATAACCGCGCGCATCCATGTATATACACATCGCCCGCCACTCCTTATCTTTATTTCCGTTACACGCTCTTCAACGTATTACACACATCGTGAAGATTGATTTCTCTCCGATCGTCATGACGACTCACTCACTCTCTTAAAAGAAAATAACACATTATGAATAAACGAGGAACGTCACGTACATTTCCATATGCACGTGACTAAAGACCGCGCGAGGAGATAGAGAAAATGAATCGGACGTTATACGTTTTAATTCATCGCGAGGCTCAGGCGCACCAGGCGCAAGAATCGTCAATGCTATCTCTCCCACGCCCGCAGCTCGTATCAATCTCCTCGACACAACTCTCTCTTTCTCTTTCTCCTCGCTTCGCTCGCGCGAGGATATATGTATTCCTCTCTCGCGCGCATCCCTATATACATATATACGAGTATATATACACGCACTAAGTGAGAACCACTTTAGATAGGGGGGCCCGGCTCGCGGCGAGATAAGGCGCGATCCTCTCTCTCTCTTGCTCTCTGATGGATTCCGAACACGACGGAATTAGCGGTTCTCCGAGATACCGCTCGGTTTTATGGGGGGGAAGAGGGGATCGAGCGAGAGGGACACACACCGCCGTGGCTACATTTTCGGGCCCATTGCAGGCACGCACGTATGCACGAGGGCACGCTCTGATTAAGAGAATTTGTATCGATAGTTTCGAGCATTGTCGGCCATTTTAATTAAGCGTGAAACGAGCGCTCGCGCGCGCCTCGTGTTAACCGATTAAGGCCCGGATTTATTTCCAATTCATTCGGGGGACGCGAGAGAGATATGTAAAACAGCGCCGGCTGCGTGAGTAAGTATATCGAAATGAAGACGTCGTCGTCGTTCGTAGGAGGTGCGGAGGAGGTGGAGGAGGAGGAAAACGCGTATAGTAGTGTGGTACCGAGGGCGAATAATCGCGCGTGTTCGGGATATACAGGAGAATGCGCGCGAGTAGTGTACGTATATACATGGAGGAGGAGGAGGAGAGACGCTCGGAGGATGTCTGCTGCACTTATAGCCCGGTGAACGAGCTGCAGCGAGCTCGGCCCGATGCAGCGAGTGAGTGCGAGAGAGGTGTAGAGGATAGGGAGAGAGTGAGAGAAACAGTCGGGCTCCGGTGGTCGAGAGCCGATCGAGCGTGGGCTGCGGTCCGGGGCTAATGCGAATATGCTGTCGTCCAGATAGAAAGAGATACCCGATAGCGAATCTGTGTCCGACATGGATGTCGAATTAGCTTGGATTTAGGTTGCCCCGGACGAACTGACAAATAGTTATTGCTTGATTAGGATGGACGGTTCGCGTACAACTCTCTCCTCTCCTCGTATATCCGCTTCGTTCTCTCTCTTCGCGGCGTTGCCCTTTCTCTCTCTCTCTCGTATCTATTTTTTGCACTGCGCCCTGCGAAAAAAGCGCGATTTATTTTTCGTTTACCGTACATACGCGCTCGCTCGCTCTGGACAATCAAAATCAGGGGTAGGAATTTTGTTCGCCAAGTTGCGCGTCCGCGAATAAAATGCGCGGATACGCGCATGCATATTGGGATCGGAAACTTTTTTTTTATCAATCGTTATTTATTACGTCATATTTCTGCACAGGGGAGGGGAGGACTATTTCATTTTGGGCTTTTCATCCGCGAAATGCCGAGGCCCCCTTTGTGCCCGCTGCACGCCGAAATCGAGTATAGTTCGAATCCGCGAGAGAGAAAGACAGAGAGGAGAGAGAGGCCAGTTTCGATTTTATTGCGAGCTCGATTTAACGACCGCGCGTTCATAAATCCAAACTCTCGAGCTTATACTATCCCGCGATTCATCCGCGCCTCTGCGCCCATACCTACCTGTACTATTAATTCTTCCATTGTCTGTTATATATTTCCGTCGAGAAGAGAGAGAGAGAGAGTGTAGAAGAGAAAGAAAAAATTTGGTATTTCATTGATATTACACGACGCGAGCGAGATATCCCTCCCGCGGCTGCTCGTTGTTGTTGGTAAGAAGCCCGCCGTAAAGGGCGAAATCATAAAGCCCGAGATATATGAACGGGCTGCCCCGGCCGCGCGCGCAAACGAAAAACCGCGATAAATGCCTTCCCGGAATTGCCCAGCGCCACCGCCGCACCGCGTGATAAATCATACTTTTGTAAAATCGAAGTTATGACTTTATTATGAGCTGGGCATCGGCCCTGCGCTTAGGCTACTACTCGACTCGCCCGTTATAACTATATATACCTACATATAAATGAAAAACAATTTCGCCGAGTTATACCAAACGCCTCGCGACGTTTTTTTCCTCTCTCTTCTCCTGTCTCCCTCCGCGCTGATAGGAAATATGTTCGCGAAATAGTCTCGTCGCGCGGGCGTCCAATATAAGTTGGCAACTTTACGGCCTCGCGAAAGGTGGGGGCGAAGGCTACTGCTCTCTTTCTCGCGCTCGCGCGGGGGCACCGATCGATCGGTCGTTTCGTATAATTGAAAATATTTCAAGTGGCCGGAATCGAGTTACCGCTCTCTCCCAACGTTTTTCCTCGAGCGCGTGGCCTAATTTATATGTTAATTCCCGGCGGCGATTCGATTCGCGCACGCGCGCGTGAGAAATCTGGAGAAAAGAAGGTTGCCCGGCGGGCGAAAAACTTTGGGAGCCTTTTGCTGTGGTCTACGCGCTATACTACGATTCTCGCTTTTGTTATTGCTGTCGGCTGATGGCTGGATTGCCGCGTATTACCGTTTTTCAACCTTATCGCGGAGAGTTACGAGGCTGCTGCTGCGAGAGTCGCCGGAGAATGGGATAAACGAGAGAACACAAGGATTGAGTTAGTTACTTTGAGCCGCGCGAAAGTTTATTGGTCTTAAAGGAATGCATATTTCAACTGTAACGCCAACTGTTATTTTAAAAGTGCCGTGTAAATTGCTTTTGAATTCCGGCATATACGAATGGGTGAAAAGTTTTTATTCGAACCCAAGACGTCGTTTTAAAATTATCCGGTACTACGTCAATCAATAGCTAAGTAGAATTAACGAGATAATGGCCACACGCCATTAATGTCCGTTCATTAAGCATTACAAACTTTTTATTTTTACGAACAAATTTAAGATTAATAAATCCCCGGGGGAGAGCAGCGCGTGCGCCATTAAAATTTAACGCGCATTACAGTTACCGTGGGATTATCTCTAAAAGCGCTCTTAGTACAAACACCAGACGTCCGCCAGCGGCGCGCGGCTAGAATTTTTGTTTCCCACGATGGCATTTTATCGATGTATATATATGTGTATGGTGTATTCCAGACGACGACTGGCTCGGTCTGCATGTATATGTGTATGTAAGACACATTCACATTCGAGCTTTTAAAGGCTTAGCCGGAATGTATCAAGACATCAAGCTAATGCAGTTAGACGAGTATCGGCTTAAAAGTGCTGTTCCCCCGACGACGACGACGACGACTACCACGACAAATCTTAATTCACCTGTCAACAGACGGCGATTAGCGATTCGACGAATGGGCATTCCGCCGACTAATATTTCAGATAAAGCCTGCGCGGCGGAGTAAAGTCTGAGGCGAGAAAAAATTCTTATACTTTTTTAGAGTGTGGAGGCGACCCGTGACGGCTCGACAATTATGTTATTTAAACGAGCCCGTGTATCGGATCAGAACTGATGGCTATTTTCGTGCTGACTTTATCGAAATTTCTCGTAAATTTTCATTAGGTTGTATTGAAGCTGAAATTTATGCTAATTTCTTGATAAGAATTTTGCAGATTTTTTAAAAGATCACTACTCTGGAGATCATTGACATTTATTTTGCCGGTATATCTATTATTGTGCGGATAAGATGTGATTTCTATGTCAATTGCTGAAGCTTTTACAAACTCACAACATCATGTACATTGTAAGAATGTATGCACTCACAACATCATATCTGTGGCAACACGAAAAAAGGACATATTAAGTTCAATTTTTGAAAAAATTAAAATTCCTTCACTTTACTTTTTGTATAATGCTTATACGTAATTTAATAATAAAAGATATACCAAAATTTTATTTTCGAGTTAGAATATTTAATTTTAATAAAACGTCATTTATTGCTGAAATTTTTTTAGGAAGGTTTAAGTTGGTAAAAAATATTATATTTTGATATATTGGTGATGTTTCGTATTCTACGCTATCGATTATATAGGAAAAAGACAAGACAATAAGACTTTTCATATTGACTGACAATACCAAGACAATAGAGAAATTTTCAAGAATTTACATGAGCGAGATAATAATTACAGAAATATTGTATTGTCTTGCTCTCGCGCAGCCCTACATGAAAACACCTTTCTAACGTCCAGGCATCCAGACATTCTTCCACCACGATCCCAAATGATCCCTCCAGCCATCACCCCCATACGCACGCACGACGCATGCCTTTTAATCCAGCTCGTACGTGCAGGGTCATTTCTCTCTCTCTCTCACACACGCAGGCCATTAATCGCGTTCGACGACCAGCGGATTCTGGAAAAGGCCGAACTCACAGTATATACATATATACACACACGTCGAATCGTACAGGGCGCGTCGCGCCGACCAATTAGTCCGCCGATGATTGGGCGCGTGTAAACCGAGGTGATGCACTCGCGCGCGCGCACGCTGACGTCACTGGCGAACACGCCGCGCTCGATTAACGCATCAGTCGCTCCGCCGCACTTATTATACTATATGTATGTGTATGTACGCGAAGGGTTTGTTTCTACGATATTGGTACACTATATACTTTCCAGGGATTCTTATAACGGGTGTATGACGAGTGGGTTGAGATATATAGTTCGCGTTGCGAAACGAGCGGGAATAACTTTGGTATATGATGGAGTGTAGCAATGCGACGGCCGCCACATGCTGCACGTGCATGTGTATTTTATGCATCGCTGCGCGAGTACAAAGGTGATGGCGGCGGCGGCGGCGGTTCGATTGGCCAGAGCGTTGATTGCACAATGAAATTATTTGCGGTTTGTCGCATTTAGCCGTGTGTTATACGTTTTTTCTCGCGCGCCGAGAGTTGCCGTGAAATCATTCGTACGCGCTGTATCCAGGTATAGTTTAGATAGCGGAGAACATACTAATCGTTTCGACTGTTGGCGGTATACCGGTGTTGGCAATCAATTTGATTAACGCATTCTTAATTCGTCGGGTAGTTTAACTATAAGTTGATCACGGTACTCGAATTTTGAACAATTTTAAAAAACAAAGAGTCGTTATTTTGTTTGCTATCAAACTATCCTGTGCGCAAAAAAAACTATTATAGCTTTAGTAATGAAATTTACTGTCGTTTTACTATACGCCGAGACCCGACCTCCAAAAAATGCCAGTCTATACACCCCACCCACCCCCCGAAACTTTCCCAAAAGGCAGACAAAGTTAGTTCACTCGTGTCCCCTCCCCCACTTGAATCTTAAATCGAATTTTAAAAGTGAAACGCGAAGCAATTGGCTGTATTCGATAAAAATCATGTCGCGCGAGCCGCGCGCTTGCCCAACCGTCGAACGCTGATGCTCTCTCTCTCTCTCGCGCCGTGTTGCAGGGGAACGGAAACAGCGCGTTCGGCAGCGGCTGAGGGGGGGAAGGGCCACTAATGGAATTGATTAAAATGTGTTCGATCAACCGAATCGCGCGGGCGGGGTGAAGGGGGGAGAACGCTCTCTCTCCCAGAGCACGCCGCGTACACTCGCGCAATCGAATATTTGCGTTTAGGTACATCGACGCGGAAAATGCTATCTTTGTCAATTAATTCAACCTGTTGTCGTCCGTCGCACGCGCGCGCGTCCGCGCATGCACATGCATGGACTGCAGCAGCAGCAGCGGCAGTGCGGCCGTGTTCCGTGACGGAGCTAACCGAGCGAGAGCGAGGCCGGCCTTTCGATCGGGAAAATTGGTGGTTTCGCGACAAATCGCCGGGTTATATATAGATATGTATGTATCTGTGGATGGGCTCTCTTTTCGAAATTCGTTTTTCCCCGAGTACACACAGAGTGCGAGTGCAATTCCCGGGGTTTTTCGATTTTCGGCCTCCGGCGCAATCTTTTTTTTTTTTGTTGTCTCGTTCGCGGTATATTCGGCGCCCGGGTTTTTTGCGGCATTGTCCCACGCACGAGAGCAGCGTGCGAAGCGCCCCGTCTTTTCTTCTCATGAGATAGTTTTGGACCCAGTGTACACACCCACAGAGCGATATGTACACACAGTGTGAGCCTTGTCCCCGAAATCTAAACGCGCGTATTGTGATGGCGCCGTATAGCGGTCAGCCGATCATCGTCAGACTCCGTGTATCGAATTAATTCCTGTCTAGTCATAGTCTCACGGTCGGTGAAAAAACGCGCGTCTTATCTCGACATCGAGCGCTGATCGCGCGACCGACGATCGTGTGTCCGAGCCGTGAGAAGAGAGAGAGACTCTCGAAAGGACCTTCGATCGAGGCGCTAAACGAGCGCGAATATATACCACGTCGGAGGAGAGAGGAGTGATGGAGGCGCGGAAGTGAGCGACACGACGGAGAGAAGAGAATGAAAGAGAGAGAAGTGCGCGCGCAGGATCGAAAAAAGAAAACGGGCAAATAAAACAGATGTCTCGGGAGACAGGCGAGCGCGCGAGCGAGTGTCGCTAATGAACTGGTTTCTCCCGTCTCTCTCCCTCTCCTCCTCCTCCTGCTCGTCGTGTAAAAATCGCCTCGGACCTTACACCGTCGCGTCGCGACCGGTCTTCATTACGCCCGTCTCGCGCGACGCGAGGTGTGTCGTTAATTGCGAGAGCGCCGTCGCCCGCTCATGAATGAAACACACACCTACACGCACTCGTTTATACTTATATATACATATATATATACGCTTATTTCGCACCTCGCGTTCAATTCGAAATCGATCCGTGAGCTACGCACACTCTCTCAATACGTATCTATATACGTGCGCGCCGCGTGTTTGACGAGGTGCTCGGAGGGAAAAGCGATGATCGGCCGGAAGTTACAGAGCTCGGCTCGCGCGCGCGCTGATTGGAGCGCGAGTGAAGAGTAACGCGTAATCAAATTGCGGAGCGGCGCAGCAGCTGGCATGAGTGCGGAGAGAGTGAGAGGCTTCTTTATACGGGATATATAGTTCTTTTTGGAGAGCTGGAGGTTGATTGTGTTTGCCACGATTGAGCGAGTGGGTTAAGGTGGGATGAGCCTGTGATGAGAGCGCGCGCACGCTGGTTTTATTTGAGGTGCTGTATGTGGTTAGCGTCGTAATGAGTGTTTTCGTTATAAGCCGAGTAATTTGAGAGCAATGATCCGATTTAAACTAGTTTGGCGTTCTCTCGAAAGTATTTCAATTAATTTCTTAATGCTACTTTACAAGCTACCTAAGATTAATTGATTCATGCGAACATATATATCTTGTGGTTCGATGCGGTTATTAGAAGTAACTAGCTCAATTATTAGTGCGTATCACAAGTCGATACATATTCCGGTAATTACCGGGCACACAATTTCAAAATATATTATACCCGGCGTTATTTAAAAATCCATAAGTATAGTTGCTTTGATAATTACGAAAATTCAGAAAACAACTTTCATAAAAACGATACAAAACCTTCACTATATTAAAACAGCAAGTGTTGCGGAACTAGTTTATCCCATTCCTCAGCCGCAGATTCCATCTAATAAAGCAATTTCTGGATTTCCGAGATAATTACGAAAATAGAATTTTCGCCTCGCTCTCTCTCTCTCTCCCAGCGACGTCCTAATTAACTTTTCCTTTTTTCCCCGCGACCCTTAAAAAGTGACGTGCGTACTGCACGCGGCTATGCGTTCTCCATCCCTCCCTCCCTGGCCGCTACAATCCTGAGGTATTACAAGGCGCGCGCGGATTACAAATCCTCGCAAAGTACCTATCCAGTTACGACCTGTTTTACGGCCTCTGAAAAATTCCCCGCTGCAGATACACACACACACACTGCAGCAGCAACCGTGCGATGGAATTTCCTATCAATTAGGGACAGGTTTCCCCTCGTCTCCTCGCGAGCGCGAGAGGATCGCGGAGAAGGACTTTTTTACCCCCACACGCGGACCCTTCGAAAAATCCGCACATTTTTCTCTCGAGAATGTAAGGACTCAATGCGATTATATACCGGGAGAGTGAGGATGGTTATTTTCACGCCACTAATCATCGGGTTTTTTCTTTCTTGCTTTTGAGAGCGTCGAGGTGTTGTAAAAGTGCGCGTGGAATCGTAAAAAATAATTAGCCGAACCGCAGAAAACTATGCTTATAACACTTCTTGTAGAGCAGACGCGCCTATAAACGCTCAGCCGCGACTCGTAAACACGCTCGCGAGAGAGACTGCAGTATTATATACCTGTACACGCGGGTTTCATAAAATTCATCTTTTCTAAATTGGCTAAGGATATATATTTTCGCACGCGTTATCTCCCCGGCGAAAGTCTAACAAACGTTATAATAATCTCTCAACAACAGTTATTAAAGCTTGCGTATACTGTAATGTACATGCCTGAGTGCGTGCGTGCGTGCGTGCGCAAGACTAAACTCGGCCTATCAAATCAATTATTGTTAACGGAGTCGGCTCGATTTCACCCATGAATGTCATTTGCAATCTCTCCCGGGTAGAGAGGGAGAGAGAAAACTACCGCCGGCGAGACTGCAATCCGTGCGCGTACGGTGAAATCTTGTCGCCACCTGCGATACTTACACACGCACGTGTATATAGCTGCATCGTGACTAATTTAAATGGAGATTAGAGTTATTAGTAATTTATTGGGCCGCGTAAACGAGAGCGCACACAGCTTCTCCCTTTCTTTTTGCGCGTATCGCATTTACATGGTGCGCGCGATAGTAAATCACTTTTCGTTAGCGTGCGATCTAATGCCCGCCAGGATGTCGCGAGCGCGCGTGGCGCCGTCGCCGGCGGCTCCTCGGTCGTTGATGCTTTTTTAACGAGCTGTAGTCCTTTGATTATGTTAAGATTGATACCAGCAAAATTCTGGCTATACGTAGTATATAGCTCTAGCCGAGTGTATATATATATACTTTTATAACGTATGTTGTATGAAAAATTCAGCGCTGACTCGGCAAAACTCGCACAGAGCTCTCGTCTAAATTTCTATACGACATTAAAATAATTGAAATATCCAATTGAGCGAAAGCGCGCGTCCACTCGGAATAGACGCGTAAATAAGTAACGCGCTTTCTAAACGCGGAGTGAGAGAGATGTGGAGAGAACTCCTATTATCATCATAATTGAAATTTCCGATGCGAGAATCCGACCGGTCGAGAGCGTCAGAACCGGCTCGTTTAATGAATAAGTGAGGATCAATCGAAAGTTCAATTAGAGGCCGCGTGTGGGGTGAGTACATTTCGTGTTCTTAAATTAAAATACTTGTCGATAATATAAGTCGGCATCTCCTCGCGGATTTCAATTTATAAACGGCCGAAATTATGTACTTTGATATTCCCCTCCGCTCCGCCTGATGCGCGTTTAAGAACTTGGAAAGAATCTCGTTAAAGGATATTGAAAATGCAGATCGTTAACGATCGCCGCGGCGACGGTGAAATTTGTAAATTTCGCGATTCGATATATTTAAAGAGATAATTTTTCGCCCCATTCCTACATATATACCGCGTTTCCATTAGCATTCACGGGGGCCCCGTATACACAGCGGAGCGAGACGCAATTTAAAAAGTATTCTCGCACACGGTCATCCGAGACACACACCGTCGTCGTCGTAGGTATGCGACTCGACTGCTGTTGCTACTACTACTACTCGCGAAGGGTAGAGCGAGAGACTCGAGAATCGAGACGCGGGCTCGCGCAGCTCATTTTCATAAATTATATTAATTCGCCACGGCGCGCCACACGGGCCTGATTGGGTGACACACACATACACGCACAAGCGCGAGCTCAGACTATAGGTCGTCCCCCGAATGCCTCTCCCTTCTCCACCGCCGTCGCCTTATGGCGAGCGCGTAAACCTCTTGTATTTTCTTTTAAATGAGCCGCTCGGTCGTTAAACTCGCGGCTTCTAAATCGATATACGCGTTAATTAAAAAGCAGGTGAGCGCGGCCATGTGTGTGTGGGTGTGTCTGAGCGCGCGAGTATGTGGAAATCAATTTCATTTAAAACTAAATAATGCATGAATTCCGTTAATTAAAGCGATACGGGGGCCCGTCATTTTTACAATTATTATGCCGCCGCCGCCGCGCGCCTCTCCCCCTCATGCCCTCGGCGAACGAACGAACTCTAGACGCCCCCGCGCGAGCGAGTGGTTTTCGCGAATTTCGTTTTAATGCAATTAAGCGGAATGTAAATAATTTCGCGACGTAATTAATTCTAATTAGTTGAAAACCCATCTATAGTCGCGTACACCCACACGCACACTCGCGTGGATAATAATAAAACGTAAAAAATACACATAGAATGTGTGTATAGGTTGTAACCGTTAGGAAAAGACTCTCTTATACTAAATATACGACGCGTATAGGTAAGCGACAGTTTCGTAAAAGTACGAAAATATATACATATATATATACACACACCGACATACAACAAGGCACGCGACTGTCGGCAGCTCGTAAAACGCATACGGCGAGGAGAGGAGAGACACTTTTCGGAGAACCTGCGCGAACACAGCAGAGAGTGATTTGCCTCTCTCTCTCTCTCGCGGTCTCTCGCGTTTGTAGTGTCCGCCGGCACACCGCCGACAAGGCGGCGGTGCAGCATTAAAAGCCGAGACGCATATTCTTAATGCGGCGTACGCAGCGGCGCGTTCGCGCACGCGTCGATCGGCTGCGGAATACGTTATCATGCGTATATATAAGCAGCCACTGTTTGTAAAGCAGCCGCAATGCTACCGGGAGAGAGATTATTCGGCGCTTTGTGTGCCGCGCGTGCGTGGGGTTAGACACTAATATATTTTACGGGGGAGTATGTATTACAGTTATAAATACCGATTTTGGTGCCGATCGGCGGTGGGTTCTGTGAATATTAATGCGGCATTGTGTGATAAGTAGTGCGGATAATGAATTCGTTTCGGCTAATATTTTGTTTGCAATATAATAAACGTGATATTTAGCTTAATAAATTAATGTTTTTGTTTCATTATCGTAATGTTATTTGTATAATATACAATTTAAAATTACGTTGGCGGGAGCGCGTCGGCTTTCAAAAATAATTTAATAATTAATTATGAATTTGACACAACGAAATGCAGCGGGCTCGCGCATATAGGGGTGTCCGTGCAATTTTTGTTATTAAGATCCGTTTGTAATATCAACATAAAATTGCGAAAGAGGTTCATGGTAATTTTGCGCGAGCGTGCATGTAGGTACAGCCAGTCGCGACGCGCATATAATTTTATCGAAAACAAATTAATTTTAATGAATTCAATACAAGTAAAATTAACGGATGTAAATATATATATATATACACACGTGCGTATATATATAACAATGAGACAAATAAGTTCGTTAAATAATGAGAAACATTTTAAATTAATTATTCATGAAATTCGCCCTCTCGACGATATTATTATGCCGACCGACCGCGTATGTGCGTGCGTGTGCGTAAACGCTGAAAAATTCGCGTATCAAATTAACGCTCGCGCGCAAAAAGAGAAACAATGTGCTGCTGTTGCTGCGAACGAATACAATTGTCGGCTGAGGTGGGGAGTAAAATAACCACACACGTGGTTGTATACTCACGCTTGCGGAAGAAATAGCGGCATTTCGCGATGTACTTAGCCCGATAAAGCGTGCATGCATATATAGCCGCGAACCGTTCGTCTCGCTTTTTCTCCCGAAGGTGGCGCGGGGATTTTTATTTCGTGCGTCGCAGAAAGAGAGAGAAACCAGTTTGTAAATAATGTAAATCCGCAGAAAAGGACCAGCTGGAGAGAATGAAGGAGGGGGGGAGAAGCCCGCGAGTCTTTAAAAGTGGAATGGTCGCAGTGGAGTGAGGGAGAGAGAGAGGAAGCGCAAGAGAATCGTGAAGAGGGCAGAATCGTGCCGCGGTCGTGTGGCCTGGCTTTGGATTCTCTGAAGTCAGACTGCCGGACAATGCGACTTGTGATTTGTGTTCCTGGGGTTATTACGGCTTAACTTAATTCGGTATACATGGGATAAAAATTTTTCTATGAATTTTCCATTTAAGTTCTGACGTATATTTCTTATGAATAATATATCTTATGTATATATTTATAAATAATTTATGGTACTTAAGAAAGAAGAAACCTTTTGTATTTCTAAAAGTTTGCAAATGAATAGGCGTTTAGTTATTTGGTAAAATTTAATCATCAGAAAATATATAAATAATTTTTTTACCATCGATTACACAGCCACATAAGATAAGTAGTATAGCCCAGAGACGATATCTCCGTGTATTTTGGCCCGCTAAACATGATTCCAAAGCCTGAATTGGTCCAACACGCCTGAATTTTAAGATATCATAAAGTATAAGATATTTGAGATATCGTAAAACACAAAGCGAAAACAATTTATTTGTTAATATTTTCTGCAAAAGAAAGTAGCATTGCTTGTGCTTTTCAAGTCCAACTTTTTTTTTTCCCGCCATATATGTGCTGCCCGGCCAGAGCCTAGTTCGCGCGCTGCCGCTAGGCGGTGCACCCCCTCCCTGTAGCCTCACGTACTTAAGTAAGTTGGCCTGATCGGATATAGGAGCGCGACACACATCTCGTCAGTAGATGATCATCAGCAACTACCAAAGTTTATTGAGTTAACAAAGGCGCCTTTGTGCGAGTTTAATAATTGTTTTTATTTAATGAGTATTTCAATAAATTATTACAATTAGAAAATGTTATGTTATTTTCAAGCCAAGACAAGATTCTTTACATTCTTGTCACCACAAACTTGATATCGTATCGAAAACTGTAGGTCAATATGGTATCGATTATTGTCTTGAATATTGAGGCAAAACAATACAATATCAAGATTAATCTTCTGATATCCTGCATCTCTATATATTACAATCTGCTTATTTTGGGGCTGTGTTATTGATCTGAAGTGATACAAGAAAATTTAAATAACAATTTCAAATTTTACAGCATCTTATTAAAATTCCCTGACGTGAGCACATCTTTGGTGACATTGTATTTTGTTGTATTGCTTATAACCACAGATATGTGGTCCATAATTACCGTAAATAATTGTCACCTCCACGAATCGAAAAACTTCAAATTAACCTAAATTAACTTATCAAGTCATCGCATACTTCCAAACCGTCTTCAACCCCTCATGAATTAAAAAAATTAAAAAGAAAGTCATCAACAATAATCCAATACCGTATAGCAAAGGCACCGCAGCCGAGCACACGTCCGATTCCTGTAAGACACACACTCACCTCGGCTCGGATTATTAAGTCTTACTCTCGCGCGGCGGCGTCCTCCACTCGGCTAATATACAAGCCGAAAGGGAGGAGCCGTTGCCGCCGCTGCCCGCTCGCTCGCGAGATTTACAATCGCGGCCCTCGGCGGATCAGCGCTTGGCCGCTCGCGAGCCAAAAATGTAATTTATAGCAAGCCGCGCGCGCGCGACCGCATTCGTTCCGTTTGTCGATTAGCGATGCTGCTGCTGCCGGTGCCGCGCGCGAACGCTATAAATTGCAATTTGCCACCGTGCGCGCGCACAGTCCTGCGGATATATATACATAGAGTATATCACGCGTGCAAAGAAGGAGTATCTCCTCTCGCGCGGCAGCGCGCACGCATCAGTGTCACTGCTCGTTTCGAAGACACGTTAATTAAATCCCCATTCATTTGCCTCTATTTTCAGGACGGGGGCACACCTTTGCTCTTTCGCTTCTTATACCGATCTTTGCTCTCTTTCTCTCTTGCGTTCGCTGCTACACGGCGGCGGTGGCCTCGAAAAATGCCTACCCATATTTTTTCGTCGTTTAATTAGGTAATCAAGCGAGTTTCAAGAGCAATTTATGGGGTTATTTATTGCGGCGACGTAATGGCATAAATTCTGCTCTTTCGAAAGGAACCGAAGAGAAGAGAGAGAGAGGGAGAGAGCGAAAGAGAAAGATCTTCGTTGGATCGCCGGCGTGCGCGCGCGCTAATGCAATTTGCCGAAGTGCAATTTCGGGACCGCGGGGGGCGGGTAGGATAAGAGAGAGAAAAGCCAGCCCTCGATTCGTATCTCCCGCGAATTTAGTTTCCAAATAACTATAATCGCGACAATTATCTTTCAATCCGCGTTCGCGTTCATATACGTATATACCTCTATACGACTCTTAAATGAGATTATTAATAGGGCGACGTAAGGAGAGCAATCGCGATCGGCTTCAACTCATCAAGAGTCTATCTATAATACACTGGTATACTCACATACACACACACATACATTGTAATAACGCCAACGTGACGCGATGGAGGGGGAGAGAAGAGGACGATCGCGAGAAAATAATGTGAGAACGATTTCTCGGGTCGAGCGCCGCCATCATTACACCGATCTCTTTCCCGCGCGCGTGCGGCATTATCACGGCACGCTCTCGCGGTGATCGATCGGCGCGCGCAACCCCGCAATTACTATCTATTATATCGTGCGCCGTGTGTGTGGGTGTGTATCTGTGATGTGCCGTAATCTCGAGATCGCGTCGAGGACTTAGGGACCGAGCGATGATCGTGTGTATATTACGGTCTCTGTGTGTGTGTGTGGAGGTCGCCAAGTTGTCTGGCGTGGAGATGAGGTCTAGAGCGTGCGGATGATGTGTTATAAGGTTCGGCTCTTGAATGCGGTGGGTTCGTGTCGGAGATGACGATGACGATGTCCGATTTGATGGATAGGGCCTTTGGAGGATTGTTGTGCTCGCGTGGTATGAATCGGAAAATTAATTATTTGTTAACGTATGTATTAGAACTGTATAAATTATTGGGAGAAATCAGTTAAAGCCGACTTGGCATTTGTCATCGTGGGGGTATAGATTGGTATCGTGACTCGTGATCTACGGTCTTACGAACACAAGCGCATTTATCTACTTCCATCTATATCGATAGTTAACATCAGTATAGAAACGATTTATCTTTGGTGGTTTAAAACTCATTATTAAAAATGAGATATCATCTTTAATTATAGCGAATTCCTCAATATATATAGCTGTTACGAATATTTGCTGGAGAAAAAAAAACCCTGACATAATCGAAGAATCTCTCCACATCTCGAACTGTAAACAATGTTCCATAACCCAATCATCGTCCACACACACTCAGGTCAAAATTCCATCGTGACCGAAGGGCCTCGCTCACCGCAGACACTTTTGCCCTGCACCTCCTCTCTTTCATCTCCCACACTCTTTTCCTCTCTCTCTCTCATCGAGGTGATCGGCCAATTGACAAAAATCACCCCGACGTCATTATATACCTCTCGCCGTCTGCCCTCTCACTCTTCTCACGCTCAATCGCTCGCGCGTGTTCCGATGATACTCGCACGCTTCGCACATGATTCCCTCCTTCCTCTCTTGCATCGATACATCGCTATGTCGATACACAGGTTTTTTCCAATCCCGCGAGCGCTTTAACGAGGGTTAGACTCATTTTTATCGTGGAATAATGCGCGCTTTTTCAAAACGCCCGCGCGTGTCACACGCCATGCGGGAAAAAAGCACAAGCGCGGGGAATCGGCGTCATCGTTATGGGGTTCGGCATCCAGCCGTCCTTTTGTCTCTCGCACCAGCACGCGCGCGTCTGTTTTGTCGCGGGCGCAGCTTTTGTCTTTCGCGCGCTTTCTCGCTTTTTTTCGCGATCCGTATAGGTACCTATGCACCCTCATTTTTACGCGACCGCAATCGCGCAAGCGCGCATTTTTCGAATCTATCGAACTATAACCATCGGCGCGTCGCGGACCGAGTTTTTTTCGTTTTTGTCCGATCGCCAATATCTGGCGTGTGCGGGCGCGTAACTGCGAAAACCGTATTACGATGGCGGCGTGTTCCTTTGTTCGCGACGAATGTGCGCGCGAGTCTACGCCATTGTCACATATGCTCGGTGCGTTGCGGCATTTTTCCGTATTACAGAGTATGCGTGTGTATATGTATGTACGTCGCGTGGTGTTAGGCAGAGACGCGAGAAAAATGAAAATAAACGCCGGTGATATATATATAATACTTTTGCGGCTGCGGAGAGGAATAGAGAGGCTGTGGGCTTTGGAAGAGCCGCCGACACGACGAGCCGTGCATTGCGCGCGCGTCCCGCTGCAGCCAATCGTAATGATCGAATTAAGAATTTTTTCATGCGCGAAACCGAGTCCATCGCACGTATTAATTGCTTCTCTTCCGCGAATTACTCGCGTCCAGTCTGTTTCTTTTGCTCGCGTTTTGCCTCCACGCACTGCGCCGGGGGCGTTCTTTTATTTTTTTTTTTTTGTATATTCTCGTATCCGTGGATAACATTTTTATCGGGATATTTCGCGCAGTGATTGAAGAAAAGAATGTTCAAACACATTTCAATCAATCAATCGCCCACGGTTATTGGTTTTTCGAATGCAATTCGAAATTAAAATTCTTTTTATTTACACGTTGTTCTCTGGTGAATTTTTTTATTTTGTATATTTATTATTTATAATAAATATTACGAAGCCGCCTTGATATTAAAAATTATTAATTCGAATCGTATTTCTTTTAATTTCGCATTAATAATAAAATTAAAATACTGGCGCGAGAGATGTAGAATTTTATTATTGTAATTATATTTCACGTGCATAATTTATTTCCAACCTCGCAAATTGAAGATGAAAAAGTCGAATATCATCATTTCCAAACATGAAAGAAATTCTGAAATACCAGCACGTAACATCCATCCTTATCATTTCCATTTGTTGCGCGTAATTACTTATCACTCCCGCATACATCCGCGGCAAGAACCTAGTTGCATCCTGATACACACTATCTACCTATACACATATACACACCGCGAGAGAGAGGGTCTGGCTACTGTCGTATACATCACGGCATATACATACTCGCGCTCCAGAAGTGAAAATGGTATGAGGGCTGCCTGCGCTGCTGCTGCTGCTACCATAATTACAGGACGACCGTTGAGTGGCAGCTCATATTACCCGCCTAATTCGCGTGAAAACTAACCCCTCCGGAGATGAACGAGCGCTCGCGATGGAAATTGGAATTGCGTCTCTCACTCTCTCCCTCCCGTAGGCGCCGAAAAAACCTATAGTTACTTCCCCGTGAAATTCACTTTGCGTCCGATGATACGCACAAACGCGAGGAGTAGCCTCGCGGTGTCTTCCAAAATTAATTTGCCGCGTGACTCTTGCAATACGCCGCACGTACGCGCGCTTAATTTCTAATAAGTGCCATCCACGCTGTGCTAGATAAAAGAGTACCGAGCGTTGTATTTTTACGCAATCGGTTGCCGTAAAGTCTCTCTCTCTCGCTCTTACTTTTTGACGATCGTGGGCGAGCTTCATGGCCCCGCGCCTGCAGTTCGGATAATAAATCGCGTGAAGAGAGTCTCTCTCGCGAGCGGAGATTACGAGGCAAACATAATTCTTGTTTGTAGTAGATAAGATAGCCGAGAGGTGGAGGTGGATGGCGCTCTCTCTCTCTCTCTCTCTCTTTGGGCGAGAGACAGACGAAAGGAGAAGAGAAGGAGGAGGCTGCAGGAGAGAAAGAAAGAAAGATAGAGAGGGAAGGGAGGGAGAGGAAGAGGAGACAAGGGGCTTACGCCTCTATCGGCGCGGCTTATCTCAGGAAGTTGTCGGGCAAGACGTCGGGACACCCCGTTTAAGACTCTAAGAGAGCGAGAGAGAGAGAAAGAGCGAGGCCCGTGTTTAGTCCTTTAGTCCCTGGATACTTTTTCTCGATCTCGGCACGGTGTCGGCGACGGGGAAAGCGCGGAAAATCACACCTCGATATCAAGCGCGCGCCGCCTTTGTCACGGCCGTATAACTTTGGCCTTGGTTTATGATGACCTTTATTGTCGCTGTTACGCGCGCGAGTTGTTGGATATGCCTTAAGACGTTGATAGTGCTTTAAAAGGAAATTGCGATGATTATATGTGGAGGTAGAGGGAGATTGTAGTTTGTAATTAAATGTTGGTTATGGTGGGAGTGTCTTTATATATGAGTGACAAAAATATTTAAATTTAATTCATCGTAATATATGCTAATATAACCTTACAAACATTAAAACTATTTTGGAGATCGTTTAATTTTTTGGAATGGTAAGATTATTTATAACTTTTTCCTGGTTAATGTCAGATTCAATTTTAACACGTGAACTCATATGAGTTTTTTACCAGAGTTTTTATATGAAAAAATAAGATTGATGATAGAATGAATTTATATAAAGCGTATATGTAATCCATTTATCATAATATGAATAACATGATAATTACCGAATGTAATATTCCACCTTTGCCTAATAAGACAATTAGTAAACGATGTTCAAATCATTCCTCGCATAATCAACTTTCATCGAAAACACATATTCTCCCCACACACATCACGCACACCCTTCCAACGTCGATTAAACAAACGTTCGAATTTAACTAATTACGTCGATTATCGTCCGATTTCAACACTGTACAACCTCGCACCTCCCTCCTCATATAATTCGCCGCTTCGCGCTCATTACGCTCGACCGCACGAGCGTTTCCAACGAGTCGAGTCGTCGGTGCGCAGGTGCCGCGCAAGAAAATACCCTCGCTCGCAAAAGAGAAAGAGAGAGGGAGAGAGATCGATATTCCTCATTAACTGCGTGGATCGCGGCATAAAAAGGGAACACAACGTCTCGCGTGTGCGTACCTATACATCGCGCGGCAGTTCAAAGGGCCTCGAGAAGAGAGATTTTCGAGGGAAATATACCTATATACGCGCATTATATACGTTACGCGCAAGAATGAGCGAGCGAGCGACAGGGAACGTCGAGAGAGGAATAGCGGGGACTAATAATCCTTAATAAGCCATCGGAAGATAAACAAGCGCGGCAATTAGGCCCGTCGTCGTCGTCGTCCTCCTCCTCGATGTGTACAGATTCGACGCGGAGATATAGCTGAGCGCACGCACGCACCGCAATGTCCGATCAAATTTGACTCGCGAGCGCGCGCCAGCTCGAGCGGAAGCCGCCGACGAGGATCGTGCTCTTTTTTCCAATTAATTTACCGCGGGAGAGGATGGAAGAGTTAAAAGGATCGCGCCTTTTAACCTCGCTCCTCCGAGGTAGAGGACACAAAGCTGGGACAGCGGAGTTTGTGTGCGTACATGTGTGTATATATACGTTGTAACGTGCGTGGTTTCGAGAACTTGGAGGGAAAGAGGAGAATTTCTGTCCATTGATTTGCCAAGCGGCTGATGTAAGCAATTAGTGCGCCGTTTCGTTTGCTTCGCGGAGAACGTACGCGCGAGCATAACGTTGCCAGAGTTTGCGTTCGAATGCTGTATAGCATATAGTTATAAGGTCGTCGCGGTGATGTGCGAGTCTTCCCTAATGACGAAGTCTGTCTATCTAAGCGAACTCGCCAAATGTAAAATAGTGAAAAATCACTACTTCAGTAGTTAAAAGTCGTGCACTTCCGAAATACTATGTTGTTTTACTTACTCTCTAAAGTTGAATTAGTGGAAAGGGCTAATTCAACTTTAGAGAGTAGGGCTGCACGAGAGCAAGACAATGCAATATTTCTGAAATTATTGTCTCAATCTTGTAAATTCTTAAAAATTTATCTCTTGTCTTGGTCTTGTCAGTCAATATGAAAAGTTTTATTGTCTTGTCTTGGAATTCTTGATCATATTGGAGTTACGCAGACGTGCGACAGTAAGCAAGTCAATTATATAAACAAGTCTTAAACCTAAATAGTTGGGGCACGCGAGGTCCACACAAAAAAGGGAGTTACTTAGACGTGTGACAATAGAAGATTCTTAATATTCTTGACACCAGAATCTTGATATTGCATCGAAAACTGTTTATAAATGTTGTATCGATTATTGTATTGGATATTGAGACAATATTATAGCAATATTAGAAAAAAAGAAACAATTTTTTCTTCATTTTATTATTATATTTTTTAATTGGAGATTGAAAATAAATGGAAATTTTAATTCCTATCACAAAGTAACACTTAGAGCTACACTTCAAAACCGTATTAGAAGTGATAAAGGAAACATCCCTGTTAGCACTGAATTATTACCGCAACTTTAATCTATCAAAGACGAAAATTAAACGCAGATAATCCTGCGAGCGCAGCAAGCAAGCTCACACCACCGCGCCAAATCAATTTCCACAGCCCTCCAATTTCGGCACTCGATCTATCATCACCTTACCTCCCCACGTATATATACACGCACACGGTCTTCGCACACGCGCAATCAATGCAAATTAATCGCCGCGATTGTTTCCCTCGGCCGCAAGAGCCCTACTACATGCGGCGCATCTCCGAGAAAATCGCGCGGGGGCGCGCGCACTGCTCGCCTCTATTGCCCGCAATCAACGACGGCTATCTTAGATCGAAGCGAGTTCAATTACTGGCGTTAATAATTAATCTCCTCTGCAGCGTGCGCTCGATCCTCAATACACCTCCTCTCTCCCTCCTTGTCGTCGCGTCCTAATCTATTTGTTTCCCCGCTCACCTCTCTCGTATATACAGTCTCTCTCCGTACGTGACGCTTTCGAATCATCGGATATATCTCGAGAGCTGGAGAGTAAAAAAGCCACTTCCTCAATTAGTTTACCGCTGCGGGCGCGCGATCCTTTTCCGAAATTTCCTAACTGCGGCTATATAGCCAGTCAGCCGCAGCTAGATAGATAGATATATAGAGCAACCAGTATAAGTGCTACCGTTCGCCCCGTAATCCCTTTTTTGTCTTACGGTAGCTGTATATATACGCGCGCGGAGCGAGAGCGGCTTATGTGAAAGGATACACGGTCACGCTCGATTAGTCCCCGGGAGAGAATACGCTTTCTTCGAGCGCCGACGGAGCACAGAGGCTCTCCCCTTATTGATTTCGAGGCTCTATAGTCATCTCGAGCGCATCGTTCGCGCTCACCCGATATACTATACAGTATAAACTGGACACCTCAGTGTGCTGCAGCATCAGCTCAAAAACTCGCGCGCGTCGATTAATCCAGCGCGCGCGCGCGGGGGTACCGCGAAAATGGCTCCATTCAGCCACAGGAGAATGGACTCTCTTCGCATCAGGTGTGTGTATGTGTGTGTGTGTATATGTATACATATATACAGGAGGCGCGCATCACGCGGACAAGAAGGGATCTAGCTACCGCGAGCGAGTTTTTCGCCCTCTCGCGCAGTGCAGCAGCCGGTTTTTGCCGATGAGTCGCTTGCGCGCATCGGATCGCGAGGCGAGTATAGCGCTCGACGACCGTCGGCTCTCCTGCTCAAGCTGCACGGTGTCAGTCAATTATGCCCTAACAATAGGGTTACGTTTCAATTACAGCAAGGGCACGCCGTATATATATATCGCGCGTGTATAGCCTTGGAGAAGGCTCTGTGCCCTTCGCGCGCGCAAAAGTCGCGCGAACGCTACACTATACAGAGTCGTCCGCAGCGGCGGCGGTGAAACGATGTGTCTTTTTTCTCCGTTCGTGTCTTGCGTACCCTGCGTTCCTTCGCTTCTCTCTCTCTCGCTCGTCGACGAATTCCTTCCTCTCTCGTACCTGAGCCGCTTTCACCATCGTGATTGTGTATAAAAAAGTTAATTGAATAATAATCCAGGTATTATCCAAACAAATAGCCCCGCGTACGCGCGCCTTGGCTTTATGTCGATAATTTTAAAGGGGAATTAATAAGCTTTTATGGCGTACACAAGCTGTGGTATAAGTGGGGAAGGCATATATAGATGTAGGTATATACGTACGTGGCGGGAGAATCAGCTGGAACAGCCGAAATAAGAGCTGCAGAAATATGCGAGGAGGTAGAGAGAAAAAGGAGAGAATGAGGAAATTTCAATTACGTTTTAGAGAAGAAGAACGCGAGTTAATGAATGGAAAAAAATTGATTATTTCACAACAATAATAATTCGAGCGGCGTCGTATAAACGCGTTTCTTTTTAATTAAAACTTTTTCTGCACTTTTTGCCGCTACTTTGCTCGCGATATGCTCCGATTGAAAGAGAGAACAATAAGTATGAGAAAGAGAGAGAGAGAGAGAGAGAGAGAGAGAGAGAGAGGGATTTTAAAAAACATGGTTTATAATCGGTCTTCGTATAATCGTATGAAAACATTTGTTCCTCAATTACACAGTTAAAAATTTGGTGTTTTGTGTAGTTTGAATTTTAGTGTAGTATGAGCATAATGAATAAAGTTTTGTGTAATTTGTGTGTTATTAATAATTACTAAGGACCTTATTATACGGAATTTAAAAAACTTTAATGACGTTGCTTTTTTCTTGCCAGCCGTAATCACATGCTATATACACTATCTTACTACTGTATAAAAGGACAGCCCCTTTTTCGTTTGGGAACGCTAACCGCAAAAACTACTGAACCAATTGTTCCCAAAATTTTTAACTACATCATCTTCATGGTCCCCTAAAGGTTAAGCATTAATTAAATCTACCGGTTTTAAATCAAAATATTATTATGTTATTAAAAAAGTAATTTATGTAGTAATGGAAATCCTGGTCGCACGGCGCGCCCGCGCTCTTGCACCGATAAAGTGTAGTTGGAGAATCACCCACTAGATGGCGAGCTACAAGAGAGATGGCGAGTTCAGACTATAAGATGATAAGCTCACCTACTCACCTACAGTATCTCCCTTAATTTTAATCAAAGAATCTGTTGTACCTAATCGATTCCCTGCTAATATATCGAAGATAATTAATAGTAATTATTATGCACAGAGCTGTAAGAGCCACTATTGGAACAAGTTCATGAGCTTATAGCTAATCACAGACAATGGTCATAACGACAATCATAGAATTCGATCGGCTCACAATGAACTATTCTTGTCACTTGACATACACTATTTGATTTCTTGCTGTATACCTTTGGTTTGTCATTAAATTCGTTGATTTAATAGACGTTTCGTGTGAAATAAGAAAATTAGATACACAATTTGTGTTCATTTTGACACACATTTTGTGTATTTTTCATTGGTGACAACTAATAACACAGTGTGTGTAGTAGGTTCGGTTTTTAACACAAAATATTGTTAAAACTGGAATCGATTTTTAACTGTAACTATAGGAATTTACCGACAGTTATTTATTAGTTATTCATACCTGAAATAATGAGTTCTTCGCTCTCCTATTTTTACGACTTCGAAACCAAAAACAAAGTATACACATCTTTCCACCATCCGCACAACAAAATAACGCTTCAAGCTATACGAAACATTTTTCGTGCATCATCCAGACACCACCTCGAACCCCCCACTGTATTTACCACGAAACTGATCAACAACCATTCTCAACCCAACTCCCGCCGATTTTAGACCCAAGCATGCACGCAATCTCTCTTCCCTCCTCCGAGAAAGCCGACTTTTGAGCCGGCAACACCGGGACCGCGCTCGCGGTATCATCGTGCGCAAAAAGAATAGCGAAACAACGCGTGCGAGAGGACACAAAAAAGGTCCGAGAAGGAGGGAGAGATCGGTCCTCTAGAATGTCCTTTGTCGCGAGCGCGCTGGTCCCCGAAACCGGCGCGACTCTCACCGCGGTGAATAGCGCACGCGCGCGCTCGGGCAGGTGAGGAGCGTGCCGAGGAATGCGAGAGAGGAGGCAGGCCGACCGACCGCCGTCGCTGTGTGATCTCCGCAGGACTCTCGCAGGAGGCTCTCTCACTTTTCAGCGAGTTCTGTGCCCGCGCCGTATTCTTTTCGCAACCAAGTATAATAGCTCGTTGTTGTCGTTGTTTGTTGCGCAATGGTTTTTTTTTATTTCGGGACGGTGGTGTCGTTCGTTATGGTGATGCGGCGGTATTTTTATAAAAGGGAGTTTTGAAATCGATCGGTTTTGGGTGTGAATAGATTATAGGATGATGAAATATCATAGGAATAGGGACTTACCTACGAATAATAGTGGTTTACGTATTCTTTAATCATTTTTAAACTTTTTCTTTCTTTTTTGTTTAGCAAAAGTCATCGTATCGGCGATTCTTTGAGACAAACGAACACACTCGAACCAGCAGGATAATTTATTATTACAATCTTACACCGCCGCGATGCTCGAACCTCGAACTTTTATATCGTCTGAAACAAAGCGAAGAGGCCACAATGATATAACGAACGACAATCTCCCTCGGACATTTACAAACCGCTCGATCGAGCATCTCTCCCTCCCTTCCTCTCTCTTTCTCAGAGACATCCCGCTGAGCCGGAGAACACAGACGCGGTCGGCCGTAAGCAGCTTTAAATTGAGAGTGCAGCCTTCATTTTCGCAAAATATTAAATCATCGTTCGGATGTCGCGGTCGCGCAGCGTGCGTTCTCTCTCTCTCTCTCTCTCTCTCTTTTCGCGGAATAACAATCCGCGCGAGCAGAGAAAGAATTAAAATTCATTGGTTAGGGAGACCCGTGTCACCCGCGCGCGAGTGCCATCGTAAATACCTGCGCCTTATAGCGTCGTTTCGCCTTCTCCTCCACAGACTATCCGTAAAAATTGCTGCTCCCCCCGGTTAAATATCCGTACGTCCTTTGGTTTTGGTGGGTTTGTTTTTTTTGGGGGGAGAGCTATGGCTACCTTGTACGTATATCTGCTATTATCTCGCGAGGCGAAGGTGGATTTTTACGTTATTTATGCGCGACGAGTGGGTGAGAGAGAGATATTGGCGAAAGTATCGGCTTCCGAGGGAGCGAGATAAATAAAAACGTTGTCTTGCCGGCGATTCTTCATACTTATATAATACCTGCCTTCTCTGTGGGTTTTGCAAACAAAGAAGTGGACGTCGCGACATGTGAAATTCTTCCTTCCCGTTTCGCCGTACCCAAAATTCGCGTGTCCGCACGTCCGCTCGCTGCATTATTACTCGCTTCTTGGGCTCCCACATCGTCGTCGTCGTCCAGTTCGCGCCGATACAATCTCCGAACGTAAGTGTAACTGGTTTGCGTTTGTGCGCGAGACAGAGATTTTCATCTGTTTTCTCGGAAACTCGCCGCCTTGGCCCTGGCCGCCGCCAAAACAAACGAGACTCCTCTGACCAGTCTCTTTTTCTCTCCTTCTTCTTCTTCTTCGTGCGACAAGAGAGAAAGAGACGAGCATTATAATGAATAGGCGCGCGCACGTGCAGGAGAGTTCGCCCCGTCAAAGGACCTGGAGCGAGAGAGAAAGAGAGTGAGCGCGTTATCGCGTTCCCCCCGCCGCGCGCGCCTCTTAAGGTCAATTTAATTATATGGCCTCGAAATATTTCTCTCTCTCTCCCCGCTTGGAGGTTTGTTTGTTTGATTTACAAAGTACGAGAAATTTAATTAGAGATGGTATTATATAAACGTTTGCGGCTGAATTAATTATATGACAACGATTTCGACCGATGACACTCGTCGATAACGGGGCTAATGGAATATTTTAACGTCTAATGTCTAAACGTTCCAATACGCGACAATCACGAGAAGGTTAAAAAAAGACTCCGTAGTCGAGTATGTATGCACAGCGAGTCAAGGTTATAATATTCTGTGATTAATAGCGCAATCGTTTGATTTATGCACGCGTACAATGGCGCGCGTGCACGCTAAGTCAGCCATTAATAATAAAATCTGTCTCTCGCTCTCCTGCTCTCTGCGAAGCCCAGGCGCGCAAACTTTAGAGCCTTGAATAATTTAAGAGATCTTTCGCGAAACTGCTCAAGATTTACCGAAGGATGAGCAGGAGAGAGAGAGAGAGAGATTTTCGCGCTCGCGGCGTGCACTTTTTGTGTGACGAGCTTACAATGGACGAGTACACCTGTTGATAGACATTTGCATGTGAATGGGCCACTCTTTGCCTCTCGCGCTCGCGCCCTCCTATATTTTGTCACGATGCGCGCGACGGAGACGACGACGGCGGCGCATCCCCACAATCTCAACAAGATTATATTTCCTTTAGGACAGGCTGGTGCTTCTTTTTCTAGCTATTATGCCGTCGTTGTCGTCGTCAAGAGAGACTTGGCATTGTGGATTTGTAGTCTTATCGTTGGAATCCGGGTTAATGCGATCAGAGCGTGCCGCTTTTCATTTGTCGAGACTGATGTTGGCAGGGAAAACAAGTTTTTATTTGATGTCGTATTCTTATTGATGGGTTGACAAAAGTTCATTTTATACTTTGTTTTGAGAAATGATAATAATATGATATTTGAATACTAAAAGTTTAAAAAATTAAATTCTATCGTTCTTATTATACTTTTTAACTTATTGTCACAAAGTAAATATTTAGTACCATCTCATATACCTAATACTAATTGCTGTAAGTTTTTTGTAAATTGGTAGACAAAACTATTGTGTCATATAAAATTAGATTCGTTAAATTAAGTGTACTGATTTATTGAAAAATACGACAATGGTACAGTGTAACTGGGTAATGTATTGCATAATTAACTATCCTTTATTTTCCACTAGTAGTACATAAGAAGCAAAAATAAAGTAACTCGAGTTAATTCGTACACTTCTCTAGTTCTCAACCTCTACTTATCCGAAAACATAAATAACCAATGTCGGTAGCTTCGAAATATAAAAAATATACTTTACAAATCGTTAACAATTGTTTGTGAGTGATTACTACTTTTTTATTCGAAAAAGCAGTTACTTCGCTTATAGTCGAAATACAAACACAAAACCCTGTATCGAAAATCGTACAGACATGAAGGTGAGGTCTTTTTCTTGGAACTTGTATGGAAATATAAGTAAAATGCGTTGGCACCTATAACTCCCCTAATTCGGCCACACCCAGACACACAACTCCTCCGCCTCACTTTATCGCAAAGCTTGACTAGACATATAAGTATCTAGAAAATGTGAAAAATATGTCTTGTATATTATTTCAAAATTTTCTGGATTATTTTCACTTGTTTACAATGAATCAAAAAAGTATCCGTATTAGCTACACACGCTAAGGGAACACTTATCTAGTTTTCTTTATTTAACTCTTAGCAAGACTAATTTCATTTTTGAGTATTTGCTCCTTCATCATAAGGAAGGTCCTTTTCATAATTTCACTCGGCACAACGCCTACCGAGTACCGAGTCGCTCTGATGTGGTGAGCGGCTCTTTCCGCCAGGCAATCTACCTTCTCGTTACCCCTAATACCTTTATTCCCCAACACCTAAATGAGGCTCACAGCACTGGTGCGGGCCAAGACGGCAAGGATATTCCTGCAATGTAAAATTTCCTTGGAGTAGATGCTGGTGCAGCTTAGGGTCATTAGTGCAGCTCTGCTGTCTAAGCAGATGATAATGGGACATCTCCTATTGTCCCTGGTAACTTGCACGGCAGCACACTCTGCTATAGCTCTTGCTTCAGCTTGGAACACCGATGCGTGGGAGTCGAGTGTGAACACCAGCTCCTTAGAGCTACCTTGCTCCCAAGAA
>UXGD01000043.1:0-135040 GCA_900474315.1 Torymus auratus
TAATCCTAAGATTCCTTATAATTATCAATAATTTTTATTTATAATTCTTTTATAATTTAATCAGTACTACTCACTGCGAGCTCCAAGTACCCTGTTATTTCAAACTACTAGATCAAAGTTCGAACTACTCGATCATTTCAAACTACTCGATCAAAGTTAGAACTACTCGATTATTTCGAACTATTCGATTATTTCGAACTACTCGATTATTTCGAACTACTCGATCATTCGGAACTAATACTCGATCATTTCGAACTACTCGATCGATGTTCGAACTATTCGATAATTTCGAACTATTCAATCATAATTCGAGTAGTTCAATATATCAAGTAAAAGACTCGACTCGAGGTCGTCGAGTCGAGTTTTTCGAGGAAATAGTTCGAATCTTCGAGTACTCGTGCACCCCTAGATTTTCGTTTATATCTTATACAATAAAGCTATACATAGTGCAAAGACTAGTAAATTTTGTTTATATTCCGGTACATGATCTCTTGAGAGTTTAAGTTCTACAATATATAATTAAATTACTATAAAATTTTAATGTGAAAATCTTGAGATTAGGGCTATTTCATAAAATAGGAGAAGTTGGTGGAAAAAAGCGTTACACTTGTGATGTCTAGTAACTAGGCATTTCTAATAACCAGTTTCTTTTTCTCTTACCACTTTTATAATTTCTACCAGGAAAGAAACTAAGAAAAATAATGTTGCCATACTCTAACAAAAAGAAAAAAATTCATTATACTCAAGATCAAGAATTATTGAATTTTTTGGCTTTTTTTACCTGCCGCCTGTCGTTGACAGATGGAGCATATATTTTACTAGTTTAAAAAAGGATGCTATATGCATACAGCAATGCATGTGTACTCGCCACGATTAGATTATATTAATAAAAATAGATTAAAGTTCTAAAAAGATAATAAGAAATAGATCAACCAAAGATAAAACAAGAAAAACTATGCAAGTCCTCTTATTAATCTTTTACATCGCATATAACTCTCATAAAAATTGATACTGTTTTACATTTCTCTACAATCAATACAAATTCTCGTTTAAATAAAATACTGCTTTTCCCCTGCTAAAATACGTGTTCGCTGTACGATCACAAACCAAAAGCAGTCAGCTCTGCTCGTCGGGACGTGAAACCCAGCTCTGCCTGCTTATACGTGCATGTGCCCTGCTTGAATATGGACGGAAAGTCGCGTTAACCGCCCGAGCGGGCGCGCGCGCATTTTTATCGGATCCCCGATGAGATTTTCAAGATTTCAAGAAGAGAGAGGGAGGAAGAGGTATCGCATTTGAATTTGCCCGCGAATAGATATCGGGAGGGAGAATTTTCGTTGAATTGTAGATTGAAGAAGAGAGAGGCGGGCTTTTAAGGTTCTACGCGCAGTGGCGCCGTCTTTATGGAATTTTTTATAGAGTATTCAGTCCCACAGATTTTATTTTTTTTTCATGCAGAGCTTGATCACTTTATATTGTGAGAATTTTTAATTATATTTTCTTAATATAAGTAGAGCATGCTGTATAGAGCAGAAACGATATATGATTAACTGAAAATATTAGGAATATATCGCGCTGTTTGAATATAATTTTATGCTTTTATAAATGATCAATATTATCTGCTGTTCGTAAGAATTTGAAGAGTAGTGGATAAAAAATTAATTAGTAAAAATTGAAAAAAGTTAAAATGATAAAAAACCATCAAGGTATTGTCTAGTTTTATATAGCATAAACAGTGTTTCCACTTTTTATGTACTAATTGACTGTTTCTATAAACGCTCAAAGGTCACCTGAAGGAAAAAAAATGAAGGTTTATGACAGTCAATTAATGACTACGCAAGTAAAAAGCCCAGTTTTATGTTTATTTTCTAACTTATGGGATAATTAGAAATAATAAAAAATTGCTGTTGATTCATCAAACATTTATAATTTGAACTATAAAGTTGCTTATAAATAATTGAAATTAAAATTTACTTGATCACTAACTACGTGTTTCGTCTTGTTCTAGGTAAGTTGTGACTGGAGAACTCCACTGACTCATTCGATCGTACTTTAGGGGTAAAACCCAAAATGACGTTTCGTTGCGTGCCGGCTTTTCAAAACCTCGGAAGCGATTGTAGTGCGCCTTGGGTGAGTTACTATAGTGTATACTAAACATATGCACAACTTATGCGGAATGCAGATGACAGTATATATAAGTGTATATATAAATATCGTAGCAATCGTTACTTTTCAGTAATCTAAGAGGTACAATATATACCTTTTCTTTGCACAAAGAAGGTACGGGACGTGCCCGCGAGTTTTTTCAGCCAAGAATAGCCACTTTGTCCTTATATTACTTTGTTCCTCCTTCATTCCTCCTCCCCTTGCCCGTCACTCTTCCTCTTTCCTACCGCTCTTTTCCTTCTGCCTTGTTTTCTCTTTCTCTTTCCAGCGAGTAAATAAGTCGCAGTTTGCTTACCCAAGCCCCTCTCTCTCTCTCCTTGGGTTTATAATGGAGATTATCTTATTTGGGGCTGGCGCTCTCCGAAGCTTTTCCCGCGAAGGAGAGAAAAGAGAGCGAAAGTGAAATGTTTCAAGGGGAGTATCGAAAAGGAGGCGAGAGTAAGAAAGGACAAGAGAGAGAGAGAGAGAAAGAGCAGAAAATTCAATGAACGGAGGAAATATTCATGAGTTTCGACGGTGGCGGTGATGGTCAACTTCGTTAAAAAGCTTCCGCGAGAACGTAAATCTAATGCTGCAAGGATTTTCATTCTTTTTCTTTCGCGTCTTGAGCAAAAGAAACTTCACTTGATTAAGACTGCTGATAAAGTTGATTTATCAGGGAATTATGCGGTTATAATACTGTTGAGATTTGTGAAATATTACGGAGTATAATTCATGGGTTGCAGTACTAGAGTAATGTATCTCTTCATTCAAGTTGAAATTCAAATTCACGAGAATTATATCTGTGGAAGTTTCATACGTCCAATTATAAAACAAGTTTTCATACATGAATTATAGTAATAATACCGTGACAGTAGAATGCATTTCCGAAATTCGCTACATTTCGAAACTATTATGCAATCGTAACTGTTGATGTAACGTGCGTTAAATTTTCAACGAAATAATATCTCTTTAATTGTGTTTGAACTTTCACGAGGCATTAAATATAATTATCAATAAAAACTTCACAAAAAGTAACCCAATTTGAAAAAGACAATGTTTTAAAATGATCTGGGTTTTGATGTAAAACCGAATGAGTCTAAAAATATAAAAAATGTATAATTTCTTTCCAAAAAGTCTTATAAGCAAAGGACATACGTAATCAATAGCTTCTCTGCATTTCTAAAAGATGATACTAATTTTGTAGATTGATCCCGTTCAACCGAAACCCCTATACTTTTCATCGCATCATTATCGATGTAAAATTGCAAAGAGTCTAAAAATTCCAAAATCCATCGAAATTCCAATGCAAGAATCCGTTCCCACGCAAAACCACAAACTCTGCCGAGCGGCAAGTAAAAGCACACTTCTCTCTCTCCCTCTCGCCCCATCACATCCACCCTCGTATTTCCTACTCCCAAAATTATACATACAATCCATAACCATGGCGCGCTCTCGCCGTGAGCGAGTAGTCGAAACGTTGAGCCAGACTGACTATTACGCGGGTTCCACCCACGACTGTGTATGCGCGCGCTTGTTCGCGCAGCAAGAGAGAGAGAGAGAGGGGGTGGGGAGGACAATAGCGCCGGCAGCGGGCGCGTTTATTAATCGCCGGTTGCAAGCGCGTGCGCGCCCGCCGCCAGAGGCTGCGCCGGCCGTGTGTTATTAGTGCATTAGACGAAAACGCCCGCCGACTGGGCAAGTAGGAGTAGAGAGAGAGATGAATCGAAGATGGACCGTTGCGGATGTTGCGGGTGAGAGGAGAGAGATGGAGTGAAGATAGTGAGCGACGCGTTCCGTGAAGAATGAGACTGTATAAGGGGGCTTGTACTTGTAGGCTTTGTTATGTCATTTTTGTGCTATTAAAAATTTAAAAATTAAAGGTACAGCTCAAGATTTATATCATTATGATTTCAATTGATTAATCATATCCAACAAGTTACATGCTATATAACGTGATATGTTGTTTTAGCTATTATTCTTCTGTTTTTTTATAATTATGGTAAAGTAGCGCGGTACAAAATAAATCAAAATTCTTAAATCTAATCATAATATTATATCAAGAAATACGGAACTTCTTGCGGTCTTACCATATTGGACTTATCTACTGAATAGTATTTAAAAAAACTATTTTATACTACTGCACATTTGCATTTTGGTTTAATAATCTCTTTATTACTGCATATTTCACATTAAATAGATGGGTCTTTATTAATTGATTCGGAGTACAATTAAATTATAAAAACTTCACTCCCCGTGGCCATAGGAATCTGAACTGCAATATATAGTAAGAAACATAAGAAGGGAGAAAGCAGCAAAAGGCCTTCAGGGCCCAAAAATGCGCGCCAAGCAGTTTTCTAAGTTGGGGGCAGCGCGCAGGGGGCAGAGAGCAAAGCGTGATAAATGCCACTCGCATGCGCGTACCTGCGGGGCCCTTTTGTTCGCCGCTCGCGAATGACACACACGCGCGCGCTCACTCGCAGTAATTACGGTTATCATGGGCCACGAATCGCTCGCGCTCTCTTATATACCTGTTGCACCGCAAGCCCGCGCGAACGGTCATCTATCAGGTTAGCGGGCATGCGTCGGACTGTTTAGAAAACGCCGTGATATTAATTTCGCGTGTGAATCGTTGCAATTACACCGAGTGCGCTGGAGTGATAATGTTATCGTGAACATTGTTGAATGTTGGGTTAAGGGATGACACGTCTCTCATCCATTGTGATCGCTCTATATTTTTTTTTTATATTAGTCTCACATCTGATTTAGTATATACCATTTGACCATAATTATGTGAAACATATTGAATTTCTTTACGTCTAAGCATAAATACGCATGATTATTTTTTTATCAAATTATTTCTTAAACTCTATTGTTTATACCTATACCGTACGCTGAAAAATAACTTTATAAAACGCTTCATAATATTACGGAAAATGAATAATCGTGGCTGAGCACACAGCACTGGGGTTTATAAAAAACTTTAGGACCTAAATAAACGAAACATTCCATTGTTGGCACATATAAGTCAGCGAACAACATAGCACCTCCCCGAAAAGGCGGCAGATCCTTGACGTAGACGTAACCTGCATTTAGCACTCCTAATGCCTTCGTCGTGCAATTATAATTAGAGGGTCACGCCTTTTTCAACGCCCCTCGCCGAAAATATCGCCGTGTTATCTCTCTCCCTGACTTGAAGGATTGCGTGTAGATCTCAAAACAAATCCAGCCGTGATTTAGGTGCGCCGTACGTACGTGTTTCTATACGTAAAGATGTAAAATGAGAAAGTATCAGATTTTTAAATTTCTATTCTCAAATTGGCATTGTTCTCAAATGCATAATATTTTTTTTTATATTTAAACTATAAGTAACCTCAACGCATTATCTTTATTTTTTGCACCGCACAACAATCGAAATTTTTTTCTGTGATACAGTTGAGGTACCTAAATGATATTTCTTTTTTTAATATTTTGTAATTTTTTAATATACCTAGTATATTTCCAAAATAGCCTAAAAAATAAAAAAAAAATTATAAAATTATTATTTTTTGGAAGTAGATGTTGATTATTTCAAAGGTGTCAATTTAATATTTCGATTGCCATGTTTTTAACTTCCGAAAATAATGTTGGAATCTTTCTTTTTATTAGAGACTAAGGGGCGAAAATCACTAAAATGATTCACTTGGAGTTCAAACTTTTATTCGCATCAACGCAATATGTTTACCACAGCTCTGCAAAAACTTGTAACTGAGTTCTCATTTCTCATGCGGTATACTACACCTACCGTGCGCGGAGCTTTAAAAACTCTTGCTCTCGTTTGCATTTTACTTCGCGCCTCTCGTTATTTATTCGCATGTACGCGCGTCTCTTCTTCCTTCCTTTTTTTTCCTCCCCGCCTCGACCCACACTCACAGCTCCATTTTGAACGCACGCGCACGCGCGTTTGTGTGTAAGGCACCTTCCCTCCGCGTGGTGCGCAGACCGAATTTATGGTCGACGCGAGACAGTTAAAGGCGGATCGTCGCTCGGAGCTTTTTTTCGCTTTCTATACGGCCTGCACGCGTGCGTCCTTCCCGGTAGCAAAAAAATAAAGCCGACGAGATGCGCGACGGCTGCGCGCCGAAACCATATCGACGTTATGCCTTTCTTTCGTTATCGATGCGACGTTGCGGGTGCCTGTAGTTCTATGTAATTATTTCGTTCAGGGATACACCTTTGACGATTAAATTTATCGTTATTCTAGATTTTTACCGATACTGCTCTCTGTTAACTTTCACGTGTTGGGTGATTTATGCTATTTTAACTGTCTTTGTTTTGGAAACTTTTTTCCTATAGGTTGAGTATCAAAGAATAGCGTTGAATTCCCTAATTCTCAAAACCAGAATGCTTTCATGTACAAATACCTGCGTACCATTTTCTCAAGACTCAATTCCACCTGATGATCTTTCCCCCCGCGTGTATGCAAAACGATTTCGTGAGGCCCCTCGCGCACACGCCCCATTACCCGCAGTTGCATTTGCTGAATATCTCTGGAGCGGAGACGGAAAAAAAGAAAGAAGCCGAAAGTATATACAAGAAAGCAAATCGAATCCGCACCGGCATATTTGGAATAACGCAGACGCGCGGCGAATCACCCGCGGCGCGTGCGCGCATATACGTACTCATATCCACGGATGCATCATCACGCACGCTATAGCGCACGCGCGCATTTCTCCGATTCATTCCTCTTCTCCTCGTTTCGACGCGCACTTGAAATAGGTGGTACGCGCACGCATACTGATTTGCAACGTCTCTGTTCTTCTCTCTCTCGTTCTCTGCTTCGGGCCCCGAGTGCCGACCAATGGCGCACGCTGGGTCTGTGGTGGGGAGAGGCGGGCCCGCGAGCGAATAACGAGCTCACGGTGGTGGGGGGCGACAAGAGTGAGAGAGAGGTAGTAGTGCAGCGGGCGCGTGCCTCGGGGCGCGAATGAGGGCCTGGCTCGCGTGCGCCCGGCCTGACGGCCTCGTGTGCAAGCGAGGCTTTCGTCTCTCTCTCTCTCTCTCTCTCTCTCTCTCTCTCTCTCTCTCTCTCTCTCTCTCTCTCTCTCTCGCTTGATCTTCACGGTCAAAGGTCGTCATCGAGCCACTGCGCCTCTCCTCTCTTTCTCTCTCTCTTTGTGCAGTCGTCGGGGCCCAGCGATCACTACCATTATTGCCCGTTTATTTTCGTTTAAACCGTGCTGTTCTTTTTTAAGTGGCGTTTTTGTTTTTACTGTGCCGTTTCTTGTCGGTTGAATAAAGAATGAAGGTGGGGGAGAACGGAGAAAGATAGAGAAAGAGAGGCTGTAATTTCGAGAGTACGCGTGCACGAAGAGTAGTTAAAGCGCCAAATGCGCTTGAATATTGCATGGTGGTGATTACTTGCTCGCCTGATGCTTTCTTTACGCATGGTTAATGATTGAATGATTATGGATTTTAAAAGTGAAACGATCGTTAACGTATTGATTTTTAATGCTGTCTACAAACTTGCAGTGAAAAACAATATATACCCTCGATTTCTTAGTTATTTTTTTCTATGTTTAGCTTATAAGTTGAACTTTTTGTTGTTATCAATCATTCTCTTTAATATTATTTATGTAAACATGTATGTTGATAAAAATGTATAAGAAAATAATAACACTCAAGTTCGAATCATGGAAGAAAAATCTTATATATGAATATTTAATAATCTTTAGAATCGTAAAATTTTATAGTGACGTGTATGTAAAAAATATAAACAAGTAACATTTGTTAATGTGATATTATTAATAAATAAAAAAATGTTCAATAATATTTGGATTGAAATTTTCGTTGCGTCAGTTGACGACATATTGGATAACATGAGACAGCTGCGAAATATACGCTATAAATATACAAATTTCTTTACATTATTTGAATATTTTAAACGAGTAACCTTCTATAATTTATTATAATGGTTTAGTTCGAAAAATGAAAGTTGTTATAACTTTTTGAAAAACGTTATAGTATCAAATTCTTTTTTTAACATAGTTTTCACATTATTTGGGAAAAGACAATTTTATTTTTTCAGAAAATTAGTTTTTAGTTAAGAGAAGAATGTTTCGTTTTATAAGTACATATCCTTAATTTTTTTACGGTAATTTTGCCATTGTTAAAGCGTTACATGTAAATATTTTTAATTGCGTGAGTATAATGTTTTAATTCAATCGGATAACATAGTGTATCTTACAGTCGTTCCACATAACATCCGATTGAAGAATTAATTCGGTGGATAATAAAATTTGTGTTGATAATAGAAGATTTCTGTAACAGCACTCTACAATGAAAGGTATGATGGTCGGATGGTAATACGAGTAGCGACTGTATTCGGTGTTGGTAACGAAGAATCCTACCGTACTGAGGCTTGCTCTCTGTAGTATACGTCATTACTCCTGAAGTGCCTCGAGCTGCTCACAGATGGTTCTGTTGTTTCCTTTCTTCGTCGTTTTTACTGACTGTATAAGATACTGGATAATTTTTCTCTTCCTAAAATAACATCTGCACTCTTCACTGAAACACGTTCATTAAAATTGAGTAAATATTGTTCAATTAAATAAATAATTATTTATTTTTAAACAAATATTTATTTAATGTATAATTAATACAAATGATTAATTTCTACCCTTTCTCAGAATATATATCACACTTATATTTTCAAAATTCTATAATTTAATAACGTAGTAGCTCCTGTGAAAATATTTTTACCGTCTACATCTATTATATTACTTATATATTAATTATAGCATAATTAAATCATCATTCATATATAAATTCGATGCAGTACATTTGATCCAACATTCAGTGCAACCACCGATGAACCCCTTCAAGTTACCTAAAACATGAGCCGGAAAATCTTCGAAAGTATAAATCATGATACGCGCGAGTTCTCGATCGAAAACTCGATAAAATCCAGAGCAAACACCCTGCGCGCTCTGGCCCCGATCTCCTCTCTTTTGCCCATATCAACAATCAGCCCAGCGCCCTCCCATGATAATTTATAACTTGCGCGCGCACTCGCGGCGCAACGTGCGCACTCATCTCTCTCGTCCCGTCTCTCTCGAATCGAGATTCGCGCGTCCGATATCTTGGAATCCCCCTCCGCGCGCGATTCTATCATCGCTCTCACACAGCGGCTCTTATCGATAACGCAGAGAGCGCTAGCGCGCGTGCGGACGAAATTCTTTAATCGTATATAGCCGCGATTAAAATCCTGCAGAGTAATCACAGGTCGCGCGCGCGTGCGCGTAGGTAACCCCCAGTGGAGTTGCAGTGCTGTGCAACCGGCGAGTGATCGTTACGCAGCAATAATCGCGAGCATGAGGACTTTGTTTGTTGTACGTCGCGAACGCGGCGGCGATTTATCGAGTGCAGAGTCATACTCTGCGCGTGTATACTTTTACTTTTCGAGAGGATGTTGTGTTCTTGGATTTTTTAGAGCGGGGTTACGCTTGGTCTTGTTAGGAGAGGCGGGGTGTAGATTTTTCGAGGAAGGCTAAAGAGCGGCTCTCTGTGCTATGGGCGATTTTTGCCGGTGGAGTGATTGGTTTTAGATTTTTACGGATGGCATGATGGCTAGGCGTAATTTAATTTAGATGTTCCAACGGTCATTTTTTCATAGATAAGTGTCTCTATCATGTACTGCGTAATCATTTATTTATAAACCAGAATAAGGGGGCAACTACATAATCACCCGCGTTCATCGCGCATACGTGACATACCTTATAGAATTATTCAGTTCAAATTATTATTAGTACTCAATAATTTCATTATTTTAATATATCAGTGTTTGGCAGCAGATATAGTTTTTTCACTACTCATTACTTATGTATATCCTGTTAATAAACTGTTTAGTAACCACATGCTTTATACTATGAAATGCACATCCCTCACGGTATACATACCGCAATATATGGTAAGATGTCGACAGGCATTGTTTATGCTAATCCGTGGAGTCCTCCCATTCTTCGTTCAAGAAAAGTTACATCAATATAGCACAATTATGAAAGAGAAATTCTCAAAATTTTCCAAACTCTTAATGAATAATAAATGACTTGATAATGATCGTTACGGTTCAGCTAATTAAAAATAAATGTACTATCTTATATGTATTGGAATGAAAATATTTATTATTTTACTTACTACCATTAGTCAAATTTTATACTAAGAAAAACGTGATATAGTTGATAGAAATAATAAGCACTTGGATCAAAAATTAAAAAGTATAGAAAATCATTCATAATGATAATTTTTTTTATTTCATACATCATCCATTGACAGATATACGAAACTCCTTTGACGATTACAGAAGATCCCGGACTTTCTATTCCCAAACTAGACCATTCGACATCGCTCGCGTATGCAAAATAGCCGATTCGCGCTCACACACACGCCAAAGTGTAATTGGCGGGACTACACGTGTGCGGGTATAGTCCCAAAGTATCGCTACGATAATTCACAATCCGTGTCCACACACGACGCGTGATTTATTTTCACGCGTGCACAATATACCGTACGGCACGACATTAGCATCGGCCGCGAGCTTTTCACGTAAAAACGGATTTAAACAAAGCCATTAGGAATCATTATACGCTTCGCTCGCAAAGCGGAGATATCGCAAATTGTTTAGAATCTTCGCGTGTTCGACTTCAATTTCGCGCAATAAGTGCTGCTATTTTCGGATTATCGCGCGAATTTACCCAGAACTGTGCTTATTCCCACGTATTTTACATTCAAAACGTTCAAATTTCTTTACTAATAGGATCCTCAATCAATTTTACATTAGACACAATTTTATTTTATTTTTTCTGTGTCCTTCGCTGATTTCAAGATTATATAAAAATAGATAAAACGATAAAAAAAAAGCTACGGTCGATTATAAAGTGCGAATTCTTTCTCATGGAGAGCAAAAAGCGACCACCAATAGCGCTCAGGCACAAAACAACCGCTGAGCGATACATCGATCCCATATATCGCGCGAAGCAGCACTATTTGTTGAACCCATCTAAATATAACGCGCTCTTCCCTCTCTCTCTCTCCTCTCTCTCCTCTCTCTGTCGTTGGGCCAGAAATCTCTATACATGATTAATGCATGAGAGATATCCCGGACCGGCTCTCGGTCGCGCGAAGCCATATAGCAGTTATACAGAGGAGAGGATACTTTCTATATACCACACGGGCCCGTAGTTTATTTGATTATATAGGCGCGTCGCAGGCGACTTTCAAACGCGGGATGATCGATCGACGAGCTCGCGCGCCGGGCGCATAATGAGACTTTTGGCTTTATATTCCGCGAGAGCGAGCACAACCGATCTTCTGTCGCAGCAGCAGCACATAATATATAGGTTTCGAAACTGACGACGCTTCCGTTCTATTAAATCATAACGTGGGAATGATACGTCGAAGGTCGCTGACTCGGATTCCTTGCGACTCGTTCTTTATCTCTTTTTTTTTCTTCCATCATGTGGAGTTATTAGAAATCGATTCGCGCACGTGCTGGGCCATGCTAATGGGCCAACGGGAGCTTTTTTGCGCGTTAGCTCGCTCGCTCGATCTAACGAGCTTCGCGTGCTTTACTTTTTCAGCCGTGTCTATAATAATCGACTTATATTGCCCCGTGTCACAGCTAATCTTTTGCGAGATGTTGATTAATTGCACTGTGATTAGCGTTAATTCGAAATTAAATAATCTCTCATAAGGTGTAACTGTTTCTCGCGGGAGAAATTAAAGCTATACTCTCGCGTGCCATTCTGGTTTCCGCATGCAAATGAGGTATTTGTCTTTTTAGGTTTAAACAACGACTTTATGCGCGGGCTATTTAAATAACGAAGATTAATGGTATAGATATACGCTTGCAAATTGATTAGCATTAAAATTGTTTTGAAATGTCATTTGTTACTCGATATTGCATCGTAATACTTGTTCTACATTGATACATTTAGTATAAATAACATGAAAAACTTCTGACAGCTGAATTAAAAGTTTATTCTGTAGTTGGCAATATCGTAAATAAGATGCGATAAGAATGATGTTTTGAAAGTTGAATATTTCCAGTTAATTAAAACGCATTGACTTTATTGATTACTCTTTCAAAGAAAAAAATTACGATGTTTGATTGTATAATTAAATAAGGGACTCAGAAGAAATTATTTTATTTTTATTTGTCTTCCATTTACAATTAAATATCGGAATTTTTACTACAAAATTTTACCCCATTAGTCCTGGATAAGATATTAAAAATGACTTCAAAACCAATTTCTCGGACCAACTGAAATTTCTTGAAATTCCGTAATAAGTATAATATCCCACTAATAATCATCAAGAAAGTTTATTTGATTAAGTGACAAAAAAAAGCAATAAACACTTCTGAACTACGGCAAATATTCGCTCTGCGAAATGCCGTGTCCGAGAAAAGAGAGCGCAGTACAAAGTGGCGCATGCCTTTGAAATTAAAACGTCGAAGGGCACGCACGTGAAAACTCGCGCGCGCAGGAGAGAGAAAGAGAGAGAAAGAGAGAGCAATTACTGATCCCCTATACATCTATCTGTAACATTGCCGGGGAGATGATCCTTGGGCGGCAAACGGTATATGTGGTACGTCGAGTGGGTATCATTGCGAACGTCACTCGCGACTACGCGCACGTGCATAATGCGAAATCGTCTCGGGGATGCTCTACGTGCGCATAGGGTTTGTTGCGACCTTTTTAAACTAGTTGTACATTCCAGTATTGCCATGGAACATGCTAGTGACACTAGAAATTCTCTGGACGAAATTAATGCACCTTTTAATTTGCTAAATATGTTAGTGTTAAAACGTATTAGATTCTTAGAATTTTCTTGTAACAAATTATTTTAATACTCAGAAAAATTTGTACTCAAGTCAAACGTGATACCGTTGAAACAATTCATGAATCTAATATAGTTTTTTAAATAGCAGAGGCATCGTTTATTCTCAAGAGGGAAGTCCTTTTTCTGCAAAATAAAATTATGCTTCAAAATCAATTTCTGTTTATTATTAAAACGTTTAAAAAAATCTTGGTTGAGACGAAAACTGAATTATTCTTCGTCTAGCCTAAGAATCATCTTCAAAGAGAAAATTGTTCTTGAATTTGTATAGACGAAAAATCATTTCGAATAAAAATATTGTTGTCAAAGTATAACTTTTGTTTTAAAAAGTAAATCATTCTAAATCAAAAGGATTTCCACATTATAACGTTATTCTTCTGGATTCGAATAATATTTTGTTTTTCTCAGTGTATAAATACGAGAGCAATTAATTGTAAAAATTTTAACGCTAATAATTTTCCAACCTTAGTTCTATCCAACTGATGTAAATTTAAAATGTAAGATTTATCAAACCCAAACTGGATCAAGCGTATAAAGGGCTTGAAGATACTTGAAGAACGACCAAAGGGAAGGACGTACGGCATGGTCACGTCGCGCATGCGCCTCGCTACGCTCGCCGGAGCGCGTAAGTAAAACTTCAGCGCGCGGAACTACGACAGCGACTCCGTAGGATAAAAGAGCAAAGCATCGGGCCGGGGTAATCGCTCGTATGCGCGCTGAGGAAACAACGCGAGCCGTCGCGTGGGAGGAGCTTGCACGCGCCTCGAGAAGAATAGACCGCCGGCGCGCCGCGGAAAATGAGCCGCCGGGATAATTTGAGGGTGGGAGAGTGGTATATAAGCGCGCAGACGCGTATACGCTGAATGATTTTCCACTTACGAAATATATAGCGTTTATTACGTTATTATTGTTATTGCCATTGTCGGCATTTTGCCACGCGGACGAGGTAATGACCAAACGCATTATGCTCATTTCGCGTAGACGCGGGCTTTTATGGGTTCATTTTGAAGCTGAATGGGGCATTTTGCAAGTTTCGTAAGACGAGGGAAATTTCGTGTTACTTTTTTCTATTGAGAAAAGGTGCTAATTTGACGAAAATTTTAGCAAATTATTTGTTTGTCTTAGGTATTAAAACTATAAATTCAAAAACTTAGTTTTTGCAAGCAAAATATGTTTTTTTCTTTTTTTTAAAGTGGTATTAAAGACAAAACCAGTTATTATAATGCAAAATATTTATCGAAGTTTTTACAGTTTAACGTATTCATTATAATTTCTTCACCATATCTAGAGTCTTATCAAAGTAGCAGATTATCCTTAGGCCCAGAAAACATTTTATTGTATTGGGTCAATGTGAAATTAAAAAAAAGAAATACTCTCGAGTTATTACAGCGTATCAATCAAGTCCCTTTAAATCCATTTAATTAAAGTGCCCTCGTGCTCTCCCAGATCGATTCCGGTCGCATAAGAGAATAATCTTCGCGAGATTCCAGATTCGCGCGAATACGCTCGACGATATACTCACAGCAGCTGCGGCCGCAGAACTCATGAATGAACCAACCTGCTCTGCTGGCTCTTTCATTCGCCGCGGTATATACAGATAAATCTGCGCCCCGAAAAAGGAGACGAGCATCGCCCAGGTAAATAAAAAGAGACGAGGCACCAGCGCGTCTGGGGAATAAGCAAGACAGAGAGAGAAAGAGAGACGTGAAATAAGGCCGAAGGCGCACGCGCGCTCGCGATGATCGCACACAAAAGAGAAAGAGAGAGAGCGCGCAGATTGCGACGTACACTGGTCACTAGGGCGTTGACCCGTGCAGGTAGTCCGCGTGTACGAGCTGGACCAGAAGTGGAGTCGTGTGGATATGCCATTGACAGAAGCGGAATTGCAAGGATAGGTGAGGACAGAGATAGAATCGGATGATACGATGAAGGAAGTAAAACGACACGAAAGAACAAGAAAGTACAGATGCTGTTGAGAATCGATATGGAGTAATATTAGTCGATACATAATGTCTCACGTAATATACTTATTATTTTGCTGACTTGTCAGATGGATTTTAATAAACTCATCGAGAAACAAGAGTATACATATATTACAAGATAAAAAAGAGACTGCGGCTTGTGTTCATGGATTATAAGGAAACAAACTTTGAAAATAAGTATTCAATTAACGAAATAGCGCAGAAAAATAAACTCCGTTAATGAAGAAATAAATCGAATTAAAAAGAAACGTTAAGCGAGTGACAAAAAGAGTAATAGTATAACAACCGAAGTACAAGATAGGAATTACATGGAAAAATTAAGGGTGAAAAGAGAAAAATACGACGAGCCCGCGGAGGACATTGGTCGAACTTTATCTTGATCGCGCGTCTTCCCGCGCGAGTTCGCATCGGTGATTTCTCCATTTGAGGAGCGTAATAAAACTCGGACTTGTCTCCCCCTGCGCGCGCGCTCCTGAGAGATTTGGTCAATCCCAAGCGCGCGTGTGCACCGAAGTCGGTCGCGGGCTTTTTATTTTTTGGATTTTCTCTTTTTTTATGGAGGATGGCACAAGGATTTTATTGGAATAATTAATGATCGCTTATTCTCTTTGGCTTTCTCGCGCGCGCGCGCACTCGCGAGCAGAGGTGAAAGCTCGCTCTTTGTGCGCGATCGAAAAGGAGAAAAAAAAACGAAGGAGAGAATTTGGTAATTCGAATATTGTTCTTGAATTATCAAGTATTAATCTCGGGAGGTGCCGACGAGCTCGAGGAAGATAATTATATGCCAAGTATTAACCTAAAATCAAAATAGGTAAACATTTTTTAACGTTCGACAGGACGTCCTGCGAAAGATGAAGTCACGTCGCTTTTTTTTAAAGTTGCCACTTTTGGATACCGGTTTTCGGGTATCCTTTTTTAAAAAGGAGATAAGTTTCATCTTTAGCTATACTGTCAAAAAAAAAAAAATTATCTTATTCTAGTAGCAAATTTAACTGTGCTATATAAGGATAAATACTATTTGCAATGGTCCAACGATAATTAATAAGACATAATGATTTTATTATTCATTAAATGGTAATCTTCTATATATATTTGGTCTTGATTTTAACATTATATGTTTCTGAAATTCCATAGACACCAAAAATTCAAAGAACCAAAGATCCTACAAACTTCGTTATTCCATCACGAACAATGTCCGTGCACCATACCGACCGAAAAGTCCTGTATACGCGAGCCCACCTCGCTTTCACATAGGGCGTGCGAACTGGAGTATATATCTGGCAGCAAAGATCCTCTCTCGCCCGCGAGAAGCGAGAAGACATCACGGGGACGCGAGGACTCATGCGCGCGGGGCTTGATTTATTGCCGGATCCGCGTCGGCGACGTGTCCTCGTTATATGCGGCCCTTTGATGATCGCGAGTCCCGCGGGATATTCGACTTCTTTTTCGACATCGCCCTCGAATTTTCTCGCGTCTCTCATGCGCCTCTCCCGTCCGTGTATATGAGCACGGCACAGCTTTTCTTATATTATTACTGCGCGCGAGATATAAAATGGGTTTAACCTTTCATCTGGAATTATGTAAATCGCGTTAGAGAGTTGAAATTTTATTTCTGTATATAGTTTTTCAGCGTATTAAAACATTTTTCATAGATATACGAAATATAAAAGTCTTTAAAATTGGTCTTAAAACGATATACTGTCGAAACGCTTCTATTCAATATGCTTTAACACTCTTATGAATGGCAGCAATAAAACCACACTTATACGTATTGGAAAAAAGTAGCTATCAAGTTTAAAAAGCTGTGAAAATAGCCGAAGAAGAAAAGTAAAAAGGGAAAAAAGAAACTAAAGCGTATACCGCAGGCGTACGTGCCGCTCGAAGATTATACTGCCGTTTCGCGTTCAGTCGAATAGTTTACGGCTCGTCTCTCTTGCCGCGCTCGCTATCCGCCAGAAAATAAATAATACATGCTGCACTCGGCCATTAGGACACGTATACGCACAGGCGCGCGTACACGCGTCTACCCTCCGACTTCTGTCTCTCTCTCTCTCTTTCTCTCTCTTCCTCGGTACTCGCGCTTGCGGTTTGCACGTCGACCGCACGTATATCGATACCCTATATATATACACACCCTCATCGGCGATTCTCGTTACGCGGGCGCACTGCTCCTTTTGTACGCAATTAGACTTTTATTTCGACTGAGGGAAAAAATGCAAATAGCGCGCGCGAATCCACGCGGACGATCGATCGAGATATCATTCGAAAGTGGGATGCGATCGCAGCAGGTTGCATTACATGTGGGCGCTGAATTAACGATTTTCGCGAGCGTTTATTGTGGTTTAGGCATTTTTATAATGGTCCTGCGGGTTATTGCCATTTTTCTTACGTTCTGAAAGTGATTTTCCGCTTTTTTTCATCCGCTCCGACATATTATACATGGAATCATTCGTAGCTCGAATATTTCAAAGATTGAAATAACCTGCACCGTTCGAACTTTTATGTACGTTGAAATATTCTATTTACTATATTTACATTGAATTCGGTTCTGAAAAAATAGAAATCAAATAAACTTTTAAAAATTATTTTTTTTTACTTACATATAAAACGACGTGGTCATCATTAACTTGACAGCCGTGCAGCTAAATGAACGTATCAAGCTATATACACGAAGACAATTATTTCCTCACATCTTTGTCCTTAATTGATGCATAAAGGAATGACTTCCGCGGCAAATAAAAATATCTCCGGGCTTTAACACCGAGGTAAATAATTGGACAGCGTGGATTTCTTTATCCTCGGCTGAAAGATTTGTGCGATCCGCGCGGGCAAAGTGCAGACAACATAAACCCCAGCGAGTTTTACGTACAATTCTGCACCGCTCACTTATTCGAGCACGAACCGATGCCCCGCTGCCGCCGCCGAAAAATTTACAGTTCTCGTTTCTGCATTCATATCTCTTTAATTATCACCTACCAACGTAAAATCTCCAAAAAACTACTTAACCTTTCATGACGCGTATATGCGCAGGTAAAAAACACCTTGTAACCGTTGAAAGTTTAACGCTGATTTTAAAAAACGGGCTTAACTCCGGCCGGAGGTAAATTATACGTTTTTACGGCGTTCGTTTTATCAAATCATTAAGATTTTTCAATTTATTCAATGGCTTCTTGGGAAAGTGCAAAAAATTTTAATGTTTCCGTCAAATATTAATCTACAGCAGTAAGGGAAAATTGATTAAAATAACAAACACGATTGAAAATTAATTTTAGAATATATAGCTTTAATCAAATAATTAAGTCGTGTGCGTGTTTTAATGTTTTACTGGACAATTTATGATCTGCCACGATTTAATTTTTCTTATTGTTCAGACAAAACATTTCCATTACAAAAGAAGCAATTTTATGATATTAACTTCATCGGGAACCCTTATATCTATAAGTGTACTAAATCTCGCTGACTGTTCTCTTTATCATCGATAGCCACGTGCAGTACTTGGCGAGCATCATCGCGCCCTTCCTCAAGAATGTCAAAAAAAGGAACTCCTCGGGCTCAAGTTCCGTTAAACCACGGCGGGGGCCGGCGCAATTTTTCTGGCATCTTGATGTTCGTCCGCTCGCGCGCGCTCCTCTCCTCGTTTTTCTCAGATTTTAAATTATATTCCACGGCGCTCGTGCCGTTTTTCTCCTTTTTATCGCGCGCGGGGATAAGGATTTTTCGACGCTCGGAGCTCCTCAGCTAATTAATGAAATGTCGTATGAATACGTAATGAAGGGCAATTAGGCGCGTAAGTGGGGAATTATGCTGCGCGGCGAGCGCGAGAGAGCGAATATTTTGATAAACGCCCCGCGCGTCAAGAAATTGAGTCGCGATAATGCGCTGAGTATACTCGGGCCGCGCGGCCAAATGTGGAAACTTACTTATTTTGTGAAATTCGATCTCGGAGCGAGGGTATTGATAAGATGACGATGTTTCAAACTATTATCTTCACTCGGCTTACTTTGTATGGTACATCGGGATAATATTAATATCAAGTTTCGCTTAAAAAATTAAGTAGTATTTATATTAAATCTATATTCATAATATTATGCTGTTGCAATCGAAAAGCACGATTTCCTCCAGCTTATATTTTTTAAATTATTATGTTAACTTAAAAAGTATCCAAAAATTCATGAAATTAATAATATCAGCAACATTAATTTAACTTTTATTCATACACTCTCAGGATAAAAAGTCGGGAAGTTGCAGTCTCTTTCCTTGAAAATCATTACGCATATATGCACACGCACTCGCGCTTCATAAAATATACCATTCCAGCTCGTGTTTAAAAATACCCTGCAATTACATTATCACTCTCCGATAAATCACCAGCTCCTCAAAACCGTCCGCGGCCCTTATATGCGCGCGAAAATTCTCACAGCCGTTTTTATTCGCGATGCATGTACACATGCGCACGGACTCGTGCAATAATAATCGAGCTCCTCTCTGCAGTGTGCCGAAAATCAATAGATGAAATCACCCAGCGAGCAGATAACCGTTTACCCTCTCCAAGCGCGCGCGAAGAAGAAGAAGAAGAGGAGGAGGATGAGGAAGAAGCGGCTCTCGAAGAAAGAGGATGCGCTCTTATCCCCCCGCGCGCTCGCGGCCGCACAAAAGGCGCCACAGTGTGTAACCCGAGGACCGCGATAGTCTGCGCGAAAAAAGCGCCGCGCGGAGATTTAGATAGGGACGGGGAAGAGGGAGAGAGGGAATGAGGAAGGGAATGCACGCGTGCGAGGAAAAAGTGGAAAGCGCACAATTGGAAGAGGAGAGAGGATGGATTGAATGTCGGCGGAGATGTGTTTGCGGAGCGCAGTAGCGTGGCAGCCCGAGTGATTTCGCGCGAATTCTTGGTTAATTAATTAATCTTAATAATTCCGTGCGTCGTCAATTAAATTGTTTTGCTTACTTTTTCTTGAGTGTATAGTATGTGGATTGTATATATATTACAGACTTTTATCTACTTCTTCAATAAAATCAATTCGGATTATTACGGTTCAAGACCATCCACTTCGAACAAGCTTTCTTTCCCTCTTCAATTCAGTAAAGGCCAGGACGATTTCAATGGCAACAAAATTGTCCACACACACACTGGCGAAAAAGACGCTAAAGAGTATATGAAAGAGCGAGTCTGCGCCGGAGATAGCAGGACAGCCAAAGCTATACACACACACACATAGAGAATAAAGAAGAGTGTGTGCGAGGGCGAGGATCGCGCATCTACGGGCATTTTAGCATGAGGCAATATTTTTACAGCGGTGCTCGCGGGGCCATTATACATCGTATATCGCGCGGATGGCCTTTCCCATCAAGCCGCGCGGCAGCAGCTCTCGCGCTTTGTGCGCTTTTTCTACTCGCACACACGTACATTGTGCGCCGAGTCCTAGCGCTATCTGCATCCGGCAGAGACGCGCCCCGGCAGACGTGAAAATATGCCCGGGGATTCCTCCTGGGGAAGCGCGGGTGAATATGTATCGAAGGGCAGTTAATCTCGCGCGCAGTGCGCCAGCTGCATATGTGTATGTTGATCGAAAGGGAGCCGAGGTTTCTTCGCGCGCGGAGAGATTGCTCTTCAAACTGCTGGTATAGCTAGTCGATTTGCCTCTCGCGAATTCGAATTTCATCGCGGAAGGATTGGCAAGCGTTTCTACTGGTTATTCGATATGGGAAGAATAAACGTGCAATGTACTCTGGTTTTGTTAAGAAGAATTAACTTTTTAATTTTTTTATAGTTATTTTTTATCAGTGCCTTGAAGATTACATTGATTTCTAATTGCACGTAACGTTGATTATACAAGGCAAACTAAGTAACTAATGAAATTAAAAATCAGAAACCCCTTTACACTTTATAGAACAAAAACATTAAATTATGCTCTGCTATATGCACGACGCGGTACATAAATATATAAATCATAACGAGACAGATCTGGAATAACGAAGTCATACACCCGACGCGTACACAGCTCTCTGAAATTGCGAAGTCAACACCTGCGAGGGAACAACACTGCAGTTGCCGCTGCTCAATGAACGTTCCATTGAAGACTGGGTTGCTCGCGCGCGGCTAAACAGCTTGCACGCAGAAAAACAACGCCCGGAGCTGCGTATATAGATTCTCCTACACGGCGCGAGAGAAGAAAGGTAAAAAGAGGCAGCCCGCAGTGAAAGCCCCGAGGCTCAAGGTCCCGGCGCGCATTCGGGCCGAGCGCAGCGCGAAACTTATTAGCGTCTAATGGCGATCATTGTTCGATCGCGCGTCAGTGATTTATGGGCTCCGCGCGTCGTTTATGAATATGGATGGGACCTGCGATCGCTGCTGCGCTTCTAAGTAAGTAATTAAAAGAAATAGCATCGCGCGCCGATTGATTTTGTCATTCTCGATTTGGCTCAGCGCGGCACGTGGGTCGTACGTGGTAATTGGATGGGACGGATATTTTGAAGTAAGCTGGGTTAATTTATACTGCTGTATCGAATGAAACACTGCAAGGCTCGAATCGAGTGTTAATTATATTTTAAAATTAAGTCCCCGATTAATCACTCGCGAGTCATTAAACAATTATTTTCAAAGATTTTTAAAGAATCTTTACAGCCCCCCATAAAAGCTCTTCAGGTCAATTAACGACCACCGCGTTACGCGCGCTCCCGTGTAAAAGAAAAAAAAAGGGAACTCCTCAACCGGGCGTCTCGTAAAAATGACGAAACTTTCCAAAAATCCACGAACAAAAGTCACTCGCATAAAGTCGAAACGAGAAAGTCCGCGGCGCGGCAATGATGGTGAGTTATAAATACACCAAGCGCGCGCGATCTCTTCCTTCTCGTGTGAAATTTCAGCGGAATCGTACAGAGAGCCGCGCGTAACGAAGCAGCAAAAAGAAGCCAGTTGAGCGAGCGCGCATACATCTCCACGCGAAAACATAAATTTCGCATTACTTTCCTCTCGGGCCGCGCGTGTCGGCGCCGATAGCGCGGTGAGTACGCGTTTGCGCGTATACATATACGCAAGCGCGAGTTGTCGGTTCGAATTGTCTTGCCAAGTACACGTACCTTATACACACAGGCCGCTGGTAATTATAAATTCGCTCGGCGTGTTGCGAAACTGACGCGAGTGCAGCGCGTTATCGGGGTTGTTTTAGCAGTAATGTAATTTGCGCGGTAGGAAGGTACCGATAGAGAGGAAAGAGAGACTCGAGAGTGATTGAAAAATTGTTAACTTGATTTCAATTTAATTTTCTACCGATTAACGCGCTTTTTCAGTTAATCAGAGTAATTGCTTCATTACTGTCTTTTAAAATGGGAATAGTTTGTTAAGAGTATAGCTGACTGATTCTGAATCGAATTAGAACTTCATTCCAGAATAAGAAATGTATACGGACTGATTGTATTTTAAACTTAAAACTGTTTTAGTATGGGAAATTTGTTTGTACATATATTGTTGTAAATTATGGTTATCCATATTTGCAATTCTCTAAGTGGATCAGTCTTATGCAAGCATATTAAAAAAGGGGGCGGGGGGGAATAAACTTCAGTCCCAATAGCGGTACACACTTCAGTTAAAAACCGGCCGATTGGTCATATATGGACTGCAACGATCCACAAGTTACCGGACGCATCAAGCATTCTTTACACTTGCCGGGCCGCGCAGCCGCTCTCAAATTTACGATAAATATTACCCTTAATTATTCGAGCGTCCTCTTAAGGCCCGAAATTCTGCAGCCTCCTCCTCCTCCTCGACAATCGCTCGGGCCCAAAAACAATCCGAGCATGCGCTGATAGCGATCTTCAATCCCGGCGGCATAACATCGCATCGGTCTCGCTTCATTTTTTGCGCGTCACTTACCCCGGCGAGTTTTTCTCTTTCTCTCCTCGCGTGTCTCTCTCTCCTGGCGAAATAAATCCGACGTACTTTTTGGGTCGTCCGATCTCGAGGACGGGGATACGACGGGCGACGACGAAGAATCGTCGAGCTACCGCTGATGGCGACGTTGCATTCTTTCTTAACGAGCCGCTGTGCGCGCAAGCCGCGCAACTGCGTTTTATTTGGGTTAACGTATGGAGGAATGCCACCGCGGTGACAAGCTAATTCGACGACGTGTGGTGGCGGCGGCGGCAGCTTTTCGACCGAGCGATGATCACTCGGACGCGCGGGTATTGAAGTGCAGAGTCATTTTCACTGTCGTCGATGGGTATCAATTTCGGTGGTAATGACAAGGGTTGCGTTTCTGCACTGTCCTGCAAACTGATTATGTTGTCCGCGTGCTGATAGGGATGCTGTAAATATATGTCAAAATACAACTGTCAATTTGTTCGATCTTAACGGAACACGTTGTAAGTGATTATTAATTATTGTAATAACTACTACTAAAAATTTCATAAGAGAATATCGTAACTAAATCATTGTTGTAACTGTATATAAAACTGTAATAACTTACTTTTCAAAAGTTAATTATAACAGTGCACTGGTAACCCAATTATCAAGGATCGCGGCAAAACTCCGAAGGCAAGTATCAACGATTGCCGTAATGAATTTCAGGCTGATCTAACCAAAATACTCGGTAATAGAATACTAAAAAAACTCGTCTCATTAATCCCGGTATTTTATTATCCCAGTTGAAATTCTCTTGTTTTGCCGAGTCGAAAAAATCCTCATGGAAAGGTGAAAACAAGAATCAATTTTTATCGTCGAATCATGTAGATTCGTTCGTTACCTCGAAGAAGTATTGAATAATGGCAGCAATGCTCCGACATCGACACGCAAAAGTGCAGGTAACATACCTATATGTGATTTAATGGAATTACAAAAACGTCAATTACGTCATGAATAAGCGGCTGATTTCTTCTGCTATTATAAACCTTATTAGAGGAGGCAGTTTTAAAACTCGCTTCGGCGCCGAATCCACTTCTATATTTGATTTCGCTGATAATGAGGAACACATGCATTTATATCAAAAAGAATGTCGTTCTCGGTATAAAGGATATTTCAATCAGATTTTTCGCGTTCCCGATGTCATTCGTTTAACCGTTGGCTCGTAGTCTTATTGGTCGTTAATAACAACAACTTGTAAGGCAGCAGCTTTCACTAATACTATAATCATTAAAAACTTTAAAGCTATTTCGTACGTGAGATCATGTCATCAAACTTTTAGAAGAAGAGAAAGAAGTGTGATGATGTGATAATGAAAATTTTCATTTACATTACTTGATTTATACGCATTGGATCATTTTGATTTTCTAAAGCAGACAATTGGCATCATCTATACAGACTCTACTATTAATTAAATTAGTGTTAATTTCTGACTTTGCCAACCCAGTTTCATACTAAATTAGTTTCATGTATTCTCAATCACAGCTATATACCTATATTCTACTCGTGCACCTCGAAAACCCATCTCTCCTCTCAATAGTGCAAGCGCGCAGAAAACTCGGCGCACATGTGACATCTCCCATACAGTCCGCTGCATTGGCCCGCGACACACCCTGCGCGTGCGCAAGGAAATAAATAATAACGAGCTTCAGGTGGTATCCGTTTTCTCGGCCTCGCGCACCTCCAGTCTGAAAAGGCCCCGGCGCGGCTCTTATCTCGCTCTCTCGCCTTTTCAATAGACCCCTCGAGAGCAAGAGAAAGAGAGAGAGAATCGTGCTGCCTCATGGATGAAAACGAGTTCCTCCGCTATAGCGTATATACACAGACAAACACTGGCATACACAGCTGATCTCCTACGCCGTGAGAGTAAGAGAGAGAGAGAGAGAGAGCAGGAAGCGCATCGGCTGCTAATAGGAAATATATCTCCAAGCGGTAACAATGGCCATTTGCATCGCGCGCGCCGCGCGCATTTCACAATGCGCCGCGTGCTTGTGCTTGCGCTGCTGCTCGGGCAGCACGCATTGTCGTGCGCTCGCATTTCACCTGCGGCTCGTTAAACGGCTAGTTGGGGGGGACACACGCGCGCGCGCGAGATATAAACTAGATTCGCTTTATCTGCTCCCTTTTTGCACCGCGCGGAGAGCAGCACTCGTTCTTTTCCTTTTTTTATCGCTGCTGCCCCGTACGAGAGTGCGTTTCGCCGTGTGTCTTTTTGATCGTGGCTTCCGGTCTTACGGCTGTAGTATACTATACGCCACGAGAGAGCAGCGGCGGTTCAGCTGGGGCTCGATTCATTGATGCGAGAGCCTGAGCTACGAGAACATGTGCGGAGAGAGAGCGCGGCCGCAGATTGAGTTGACTTCGCGACGATTTCAAACGTCGACGGGTAGAGTTATATGTCGTCGGTTTATATGCTGTGGGCTTTCTTTCGTCTTTGTTCGTGTAGGAGCGACGACGGAGTAGTGGCAAGATTTTTCCATGTTACAATAGTGTACCCCGGTGTAGGGATTTCAGTCGAATGCTTATTTATATGTGGAGCATTTATTAACCTGTGATTAATCTTTATTATATCAACAGATGTATGTACCATAGATTGGTAAAAAATTCATTATTGCAAATGTACAATTTTTCTGTTATCTGCACAACGAATTCATTAAATCAAATGTATTGTGTATATCTCTTACAAGCGCGATTAGATACGGCAAACAAATTTCTTGTTTCGCAAAGCATAAAATCCTCTGCCCATGATATTCAATTACACGTACGACTATATAAGTGTATCTTGAAGTTTCGCTATCAAAATGATAAATCAATGTCACGGTCTATTACAACACCTCGCGCGAACGCCGTGACAAATACATCGCGGGCCTCGCGGACAACTCAACATTAGTCCGTGGAAATGGATAAGTTAAGTGTCCATGACACGATATACCTTCGGCTCGTGTGAAATTTCTTGGATTTCCAAAAATGAGAAGACGCGTGAGAAGAGTCAGGTTTATCTCTACAACAATTTTAACTAACAAGGTATGACATAGCGACATGAGAGATTTTACATCATCTCGGTTCTTGATAAGGACAATGTACGCAATATCTTAAGATGTCCCGGTACGAGTGCCTAAGTCATCCAATAACATGAAATTTTGAAGGATTTAATCAACATTCATAATATATGCGATGCCTACAATGACACATTGTTATCTTGGAACCATCAGTCACTCAAAATTCATACAGATTGGCTCGTAAATAATGAATCAGAATAATTTCATTCTCTTCTGTACAGTTGATTTATTGCACATCGAAAAAGATAAAAACGATCAAATACACCCACATACAAGAACGTACTATACGAATCTTCTAAACCTTGCCAAGATACTCGCAGCTTTCACCTCGCTCATTCCTTCTTGCGAACATCGCGAAATCCATGAAACAATCCCAGCTTCTACGCTGGAACAACAAAACGAACGAATTCTTAGTCCGCCGCGCGGCTCTCGTGTTGTACCTACCTATATATACACGCCGTGCGAATCCGGAAAAGCCGCGCGCCCGCGAGAACAGAGAAGAGACTGCGCGCTTGTCAATCCCTATGCGCCTGCGCTGGTCGTTGAAAGCCGCGGCAAAGGAACGTTGGAATCTAATCCGAGCGTTCAAGTCCGCGGCGGAATTGCCTCGGAAAAAGCGTGGAATGAAACGGGGGAGTGAGTGCAACGTAGTTATAGCTGAAGTGACTACACGTTGTGTTTTGTTTGTAATTAAATATTTTACATAATGTAAAATAAGATTATACTTATGCGTATAATATCTTTCATATAGCACATCATATTGTTATACATGAAGACTTGCTTTATCCGTGCGAGTAAGCTCATATCTGTATTGTCTATAATATGCATGCACCTGACAAGGTATTCCCCTCGATTCACATATCGCCTCGTTTATTGCTACACACACACACACACCGGTCATTTTATTGATTTGTATCTCATGCAATCCTCGCGCACACGGCAACATGTTTTATTCAACAGCCGCAGCTCATAGCACTCCTTCGCGGTATAAATTTTCCCTTTTACGCGTGTGTGCATTGGAAATTTGACTTATTGTATAACGAACTGAATCCATCGTCGAGCACTCGGAACAAAATATCCGCCAGATATATACGTATATATACACTCGCACGTTTCCTCCAAATATCAACTATATACGACTATCCCAGCAAATAACTCAACTCTCGTCGCAGCAATTTACAACCGCGTCGATTGAGCGCCTCCGTATAGTGAACGAGAGGAGGAGAGAGGGACAGCTCAATAGACCTATCGCTCGCGCGGAAAAACGAATAACTCGCCGCGCGGCGTAAACAAGCCTCATCGTTCATATAATACGCATCCTCTAGCACGTGGCCTACAATACGCGCGGCTGCGAAAAAACACTCGTCCTGGAATATAAGAGTGAAAGATGAATTAAAATCACTCGAGGCTAAGAGGAGGGACGGAATAATCGATCCCACATGCATAACTCTGACTATTTTATGCGTGTGTGCACATACGCCTCGAATCGACGGAACGATAAAGAGAGGGAAGATAAGGACGCGTGAGCGAGCGCGCATACAGTCCAGTTAGGTCCGTGCAGGAGAGGTAAGAGGCCGCGGGAATTCGAGTGGAGAGTCTGCGCGGCCGTGGGTGGAGGTGGACGCGCCGGGAGAAGGAGAGGACGAGAGTCGTCCTGCGTTCGCGACGGCGCAGGTGGTATCTCCCGCTCTCTCTCTCGACGTTTCACACGCTGCAGAGGAGATTATAAGTGGATGCGCTGATATTCACGAAAAGGAGACGCGTGGGTTTGAAGAGCGCGCAGAATGATTTCTCGTATTGGACATTGTGTATTTTATGAAAACTGGATATATTGGATTCGCGGTTCAGGATCTTTCGTTTGACTTGTTTTGTTATTTGTAGGAAAAACATTGTATTAGATTTAAGTAAGGAAAATACTGTACCATTGTTAGAGATTAGACGGACCATCCCGTAAGTAGAAACAGACCGTACCGTAAGACACATCGGAGCTTTTACTACTTCTTCGAATACCATTAATTTTAAATACTTCATTCTTAACTTTCTCCGGAGAAAATAGGTCTGATTTTTAAAATTCATATTTTTTGCCATAAACCAGAGATAGAAACTTCATAAACTTCTTTTAGCCGACGACTCATCGGGTTTCTGAGATCCTTCCTGTTAAATATTCCGATGATCTAATGCCGTTAATTCTGCTCAACCTACTACCAAGGATTAAGTCTGCGATTCCTGGAAATCCTTCTTTAATTTTGAAGTATCATTCCTTAATTATATTTATTCTCGTATCATTTACATATTATACGATGCTACAGTTGGTATAACAGCAACTCTTTTTTATTCCGAAACTTCATCCGCGAGAAGGAAGAAAAAATATACATGTACCTATCAGATGCTTAATGTTGCAGAAAATCGCAGACACGGCCGGAAAGTCATTGATAAAGAGAGAACGAAAAATACACGGGGAGAGACTGAAGAGTAAGAGAGAGAGAGTAAAAGGGAGGGAGAGAGATTCACCTGCCCCCTCCCGCCGCAGGCGGCGCCACTACTCTCGACTTCTCTTTCTCCCCGAGCGCTCGGAGCACGCGCGAGCTCCTCTCTCTCTTCTCCTCTTTTCGCCTCTAGGCCATTCCGGAGGAGACGAGCGCGCGCCCGCGCCGTGTGTGTACGCGTATATACCCGCGCTGCGACCGCAGCTGCACCAGAGCAGCCTCCTTGCCGCGCTTTTCCGCTTTTTCCGAATAAAACTCGCGTTATCTCCTTCTCACTCACTGGCTTGCTCGATCACTCTCTCCGGCTCGCACGCCCACGTGACTAGAGCCACCTGTTTAGCGCGCGCTCGGCGCTCGCGCACGTGGGGAGCCCGGGGCAAGGCCAATGTCGTCGTCGTCGTTGCGTGCGGGGAGCAGTATCGGATGTGGGCTGGCCGGAAGGTCGCTGACACCTAGCTGACGAGTGTAAATAAACGCCGAGAGAAGTGGCCAAGTGGAGCACTGGGACTTTCCTCGACAAGTGCTTGTGTCAATGTGGCTCTGGAGAAGTTTGCTGAATTAAGTGAGGACCCCCGTTGGATTTCGTGTGAGAGTTGGAGACTGTACGCGGGCTTATGATTAGTAAAGTGGTACATGAAGTTATAAATTATTAGAAGGAAAAGGTAGCAGTGGTCTATAATGATACGCCGTTTATACTGTAAGTCGATAGAATTAAGTCCAGACCGGCCGTAGCACCGGAGATTTCAACGCTCGCAGTGAATGCAGTGTAGGTAGTTTTCTACTCGGGAGTGACTATTTCCTACTGATAATTCGCTGCGTTCCTGCGCCCATTGGCGCGCAGTACTTTTCTGTCATTAAGTATAATCAGCATATTTAACGAGAAATACCTCGCGATTTCTTACCGATATACGTGTATCCAGTCCACCGAAACTGTATCGAATACTTCCAATCCCTCGCATGTTTGTGGATTATCAACTTCAGAGTGGCACGCATTAAGATGTTAAGCTAAAACTCTTAATCCGCGCGCATTGACAACCTCGCGGTCATGGTACCCGAGCAAACGTAACGCGAGTGACGTGTACACACGCGACGCGCGGCGAGCCAAGTGACAATGTCATCGATCCTTGACTCTGACGTCGAGCGCACGAAGATGTCACCGCTCGACGACATCAAGTCGCCGACGAGCGTCGAGTCCGAGCTTATGGTCGCGGATATGCTGGATGAGCATCACGATAGTCACCATAGTACTCATCATCATCACCATCATGATCAGCATCTTCATCAGCATCACCAGCAGCATTCTGTTGGTCTGGGAGGCGAGCTGCGGAAGCGCAAGAGGGACGAGGAGGATGCGCGGAAGCTGCCGTCCCTCGCGAGCAACAACAACGACGTCAGTTTTGTGCTGGAGGACCAGAGCACCGATGATCCGCTGCATGATGATACCGATGATGTAAGTTTGTTCATGATGGTTCGAAGAATTCATTACGTAATGGTCTCGGAAACATTTGTTTATTAATATAAGTTTTAACATTTTATTAGGTCAATACATTCTTATAAATGAAAATTAATATATTAATGAAGGGAACCTAGATATCGCTGAAAATGTATACAAATAAGAGAAAAACGAGGGGAACATTCTGGTGAATAAAAAAAAACACTTGCTCCGGCGCGCTCGCAACTGTAAAGCGACTAACAGGCCAGTAAATCATCGGCGCATCGACACATATTCATATTTCCGAAAGCTCGTGGGACTCTCCTCCCCGTCGCGGAGCGGAAGACGCCGGCGCGCATAGCGGACCGCGCGACGTATATAACAGGTTTCACGTGCATCACGCGTGCTGCTCCCTCGAGAGCATTACGCAAGCCCGTAAAATTCTCGTAAAACCTTTGAAAATCATCGTGATGATCGGCGGGGACCACCGACCGCTGTAGCCCTGCGCGAGCGCTCACTTTTCTCGGAATATCGAGAACCAGTTCCTCATCGGTGTATGTACGTGTATATATTCGCTTTCTTTCGGCCCGGTGCAACGAGCGCTCGCGCGAGAGTTTACGCCGGTGCTGATATTTTATTGTTCTATTTACGACGGAGCTGTACTGCCGCGGGAGGAGGCGAGCGACTTTCTCCTTTTTATATGTGTGTATCGGTATGGAGAGCGCTGCTCCCGGATCGGTATACGCACGCTTTGTTTACGTTTCCATTTATCGGTCCCGCAGGCGGGAGGGATAATATTGATTTTTCACGATGCACGCGATTTTATCGCCGAGCCGTGAGTACAATGGATCGAAAGTGAAGTGAAGCCAATTCGGCGGCGCTAAATGTCGGTCGAGATTTATTGAATGCGTAATGAAGGTTCAATGTTTGTAGAGACTGTTGTATACATATACTTGTGTTTGTATAAAACGGAACGGTTATTGTTATCAAACATTGTTTGTGGTTTATACATATGCGAAGAGCCGTAATCAAATGACATGCAAAGTAGTAGAAAGATTATTATTTTCACGACGAAAATATCGTCTAATGAATGGAGCACGATTAAAAAACTAACCGAATGCACCGGGAAAGCCTCGCGTAATTAATCGATCCATTCCCTAATGCAAATAAACATTAATAATGGCCCTCCACAGTAATCATAACTACATAAATACACTCCTTCCCGTCCCACAAAAACGCGCCGCCACTGCAACCGTACTCCCATCGCCCGTCATCAATTCACATACACACACACACGGAAACGAGAGATGCTCGAGGAGAGGGTTCCCCAGTCACCCTCGGGGTGTTATCACAGCTCTTTGACTCAGCTGACCCCGCGGGCAAAACCGCGTCATTACTAATCCTACCGCTGTTGGCACGCTTGCTTGCGGCGAGGCTCAATTCCTATAATACTCGTCGTCTCTTCTTTTTAGAGGTGTGCGCGTGACGAGCCCAAGGGCTTGCGCTGCCGGTGCTCAGCTGATCCTGGATATGCCGGCTTTTTACGGCGCCGGGTTCGCTCTGACGGGATACGCGGAATTATTAGCGGGGAATCGGCTTGGGTTTTGCAGGTGTATATCATTGGCGGTATAATTGCGGGCTGTGATTTTCAGTCTATGCTCAAAATCGGTCGTAGAACATATTATTTGATGAATTTTCTCATAATTCGTTATTAATTACTCTCTTATATTGTATTTCTCCTGTTATTTATTGGAATGTCTCTATACTAACGCCTAAGATAATTTCGGAATACATTATTATATAAAGCCATTATCGTTAAGAATTTCGATAATGGTAACATAAGTGATTTTCCATGTTGCATTTGGAGAAATGTAAAATTATACGAGGTAAATCAAAATGAGATAAATAAAAATAAAATTATGTAAAGGAATATCGTCAGGGAAAATATAAGCAAATCGACGATGTTATCAGACACGCATAAACATCTTCTATGAAAGTGCGAGCGCGCTTCCTGACCTTACTCTTGTACAACATTTAAACTTTGAACCTATCGACACGCAACAAACCGGATCGATCTCCAATATATATACGATGATTCCCTTTCTCTTTTCAACTTCTCCGCTCTCGGCCCTTACATACTTTCTTCCCTCCTCCCTCGCCGCTCCTTTCATTTCTCTTTCTCTATCTCCCGTGTATATGTACTCTCACGCAGGCTCGCACTCCAAAGCCTCTCTTTCTCTCTGTCATTCCACTAGCGAGGAAAAGGAGGCCGCGTGCGGCGGGGCAGCACACACTGAGCGCGTAGGCAGGACAGTCGCTGGATTAGCGCTACCGCGGCGACGAGGTCACGGAACGGGTTTCAGGAAAAATCTATGCGAGAGCCGCAAGTGCTTACTTATAACTGCTGGATGCTGCTGCCGCTGCTGCCGCTGCTGTATCCCCGCCCTGTCGCAGCACAGGTTCATCGGGCGCTCCTTCACTTCTTCGCGGTGCGCGCGTACTTTTATATATATACACACGTGGTGTCGTTGACATGCTTCTCTGAGCGAGTTTCGCGATAGCTAAGGGTGTGGTGAGGGATTGGCGCTGAAGTGAAATTGGAGATTTCACGGTTGACGAGTGTTTATTGGTTTTTCGATAAATCAACTGCTGAATAACAAAGGCTTGGGTTTGCTTTTATACAGTTGAATTTAAAATAGTTTTTTAAGCCTACTTTATAATAATATATGTTATACACGTGGTTTTGGAATTCCCTGATAATGGCAACAATTTCAAGTTAACGACAGACGAAATAAACTAGTTTCCTTGTTGCTGCCTTTGAAATTAATACCCGATTAGCATATAGTTTTTAGACACTATATCCCGATTCTTCGAGTTGATTAATCCGACTTTCACAATGGCATAACCCGACTGTATAAGGACGCATATTCCAAAAGCACGCAATACAAGTCGTACGTGTCAATGTTCACGTGTTGCATAAATTTACAATTATAATTGCTAAAATTCTTAATCTTCGGATTAACCGTGCGCACTCACAAAGGCTTTATTTCAGCGGTTTTATTGAGAGAATGGCGCAATAAAGACTTTTAAGTCACTGTAACTCCTCGCGTCGTAAAATGCGGGAGAGATTTCGAAGCGCTAATCGCACGTGTCAAACGTCCGAAAATTTTGCAAACGTTCAAGATGCTTTGGTAATGTAGGTCAGCGAATGTTTTTTAAAAGTAAAAGTGCTTTAAAAATAACAGTACCTTTGAGTTGTAAATAATCTGATAAGACCTAGATGTAGATTAATATGGCGTACCTTGAACAACTCGCCGAGCGCACTGACAAACGACCAATATTACACTTAATTTTTCCTCCCCGTGCTAGATATTTCTAATTTACGATCGGCAATAAAGATCGGGTACGCTCTCTGTGCGTCTATGTGCACGCGCGCGACTTCATAAGCACTTATTCAGCTCTTATTTTATCGTTCAGTTACTTACACAAAGTGCTCTCTGCCTAATTCAATTTCTCGCTTTTATTAATAACTGCTCGAGTTTAGTTTACCTTATTAGATAACTAAGTAGTATAGTGTGTATCGAGAAAGATGCCGGGAACATGTCATACTCTTGAGTTTATTCATTCTGAAGATAGTGTAAATATCTCACGTAAATTATCGTTTTTTATATATAAAACCACAAGAATCTCGTAACGACATTATTCCATTCAATACCTATATATCAAAATTGTGAGATCTGTAATATAAAGGTGTGCAGTTATGATGGCTTTTATGCAATTCAATTCAAATGTCTTTTTCTTCTCAAGTATCATCCGTCTCCGGGTAATACGATTAGAACGAAATATGTATAACGAATAGAAATCAATCATTCTTATGAAAAAGGTATAAGATTGAATAATATGAACTAGTGCAAATAACAAAATTTCGATTTGATATCAAATCAATTTATATTATATAAAAATATTTCATGTAATCTCCTGAATTATGCAACAATGTAATGCAGTAAAATAGAACTAATTACTTGGGGTTTTCTTCAGAGTACATAAATACATTTAATTTATATCTAAATCAGGAAATTAATTTGAATACAACTTACCTAGTTCGCTGGAAACACGTTGAAATTCATATATTGGAAGCACGGCATTTGAGACAAAACTAGAAAGTTTATTCAAAACTGAGTATATAATTAACATTAATTAGATCGAAAATAGAAATAATGAAAGCTTTTGACGTACGTCTCTCTACGTTTTTGCAACACCCTTTAGAAAAAAATTTGATTAATCATAAGCAAACTGTTAAATATTTATCTGTTATTCATATAATTTTTCCATACTGTAATTTACGGCTACTGCAATTAGAAAAAATGAAAAAATCTCTCAATAAAGTCTGTTATTTCTCTGCAGCTGTCAAATAAATTAAAACTATCCTAGATAATCTCGGCAAGCAAACACAAGCGTGCACATATACCAACTACGTAACAAAATTATCAACGATTACATGCCGACTCTTATCCAATCCAGTGATTTCTCGCAACGCCACAATAGCGTGCAGACGCTATCGAATCCGATTGTTTAGCACGCATCCCATCCAGCTATAATATTTCCCTCGAAGAGCGTCGCCCATTCAACGTGCGCTTTCGATTAATCGCTACGCGACGTTTTAGATATATAATAAACCCTACCTGGCACACACACACACAGGGGCAGCCGCAGCATCTCTATATATATTCATAAATGCATTGTGGGCCGGCGCGATAGATCATCGAGGCTCGAGAACGGCGCAGTTAAAATTCCTCGCCGGTGAATCTTCGCGCGCGTATTCTTCTATACGTGCGGCTATATATTCCTGGAATTTACACGCGAGAGCCATCGATCAGCCGATCGAATATTATCGGGATTCTCTTGGCTCGTTTTTTCGCTCGTGCAGCTTTTCTTTTCGCGTCGAGCGAGCGCATTTCGCAACGCGAGCGCGCTTTTGTGTCATTTATACGCCCGAGTTTTGCCACACGCGGGCAGAGGGAGAGAGAGAGAGCGAGACCAATTAAAGTCGAGCTCCGTTGCTGCAGAAAAATGTCGATTCATGCCGGCCGCACGCAGGTTTCTTTGACAAACTGTGTCTCGCCGGTGCGTATAATATGTGTATTTATAGAAAGAAAAATAGTCCCGCGCGCTTGTAATATCGATGTTATGCCGTTGTTCGAGAGAATGTTTCATCTTGTTCCGATGAATGAATCGATGAATGATTGATTGACTGACGGAGCGATGCTAATTTGCGCACAACTCGTCTATAAATTTATCCTAGGCTCAAAATCAATGATTTATCCATAATTATAAAAATATTCGATTTTATTATTATTATTTTTTTTTAACAAATATTAGATCGGCTTGTTAGGCTCTATATACTAATTCAAAGAATATAATACAAGACTGAAAGGACGTATCCGACAAAGTATCCAACGGGCAATCTATCAACCTTGAACCACCAAAAAATTACCTCACCACCTCTCCATACACGCCTGGTAGAAAGCCGCGTAAATAAGGTCAGAGCCGAAAGACCCCAGCCCGAATGCTATATCTCGTTTCGCCCGTATATCTTCTCCCCCATCTCTCGTCCCTCGCCGCGCCCCGCCTCCTCGCGATCCCCGTTATACAATATATATACACACACACATGCGTATAATCGCATCCTCGGCGATTTGCGCGAGCGCGCGGACAATTATTGACCCCCCTGCATGGGCTGATCGATGTTTATCTCGCGCCGCAACGGCTCAGTCTCGAAAATCAAAAGCTGGAACAATGATTCCGCTTTCGGAGTGCGAACGCGCCGACACTTGCCGCGCTGGGTTATTATACGTACAGATGATGACGGTTTTATAGACAGTGCGCGGTTGTGTTGTTGGTGGTATCGGCGTCATCAATATAGGTATAGATGCGAGGTGCGATGTCGGTTATGAATGAGAGGTTTATTGTTTATTGTCGTATTAGAGCGCTTAAGAAACTACTGGGTTCTGATTTCACTATAAGAGAGTGATTAGCATTTTGTAATGGAAAAATAATATTTTCTTTTAAGATTATGAGAAAAAGGAAGTTTGTATTTTATATACTTTATACGACTTCTATTCTTGGTCGCATTATAAAATTTCATTGAGTTAATTTATTAATTAATAATTGCTGCATAATCAGTGAAAATACTCGGAATTTCTTTTCATTCCCTTCAATATTTAAATATACACTCTATTATTTATAGTGTTATTAAGTATATCCTCATTTTTACGAAGATTAATGAATGTAAACAATTTCACATAACAATTTTTCATAATCGATGAAAAAAATCTTGAGGGGAGTCAAATTTCTTAACTTTTTATAAAATGCATTCCGGCGAGTTCTCGAAAATTATATCCACCATATAATTATTACTGAAGACAGTAATTAGAATCCATTTCACTTGGGTCATAAGGACATAAGCTAAGTATTTCAGAGCTTTTACGTAATGAGAAAACTTTTCGGTTCGGGTTAAAATAAATTTAAAATAGCCTAATTAAAATTCTATTTAATAATGTTTAATGTAAATTAAATAAAAATAAACACAAAAAAAAATTCATCTCACATAAAGTACTTACAACGATTTCTAAGAAATTTCATAACAGGATACGTATTATAATACAAATGATACAGAGACATTTTTTACTCTTGGTTAATGCATTTGATTTTCATAAAATCTTACAAGTCTTTTAAATATACACCAGTAAATAGTTATTTACTACATACCCTTAATACATAAGATAAGCAAACGATGTGACAAAAATTTAATGTCGAAAAAAGAAGTATTTGATAATATTAAGTTGTAATGAATGCGATTGGATATAAGTTGTACATTTATATTATGTGATTTAAATTCTATCCAGATTATTTAACCATATTTTGATCAGTTTAATTTATCAATTATTATACTTTTAAAAATAAACAAAAAAAAATTTAGTAGACATCTTATGCCTTACCAATTACTTTTTTATCAATTAAGTTTTATTGAGACATTTCTAACTAGCCTTTTCATTTTTATTAAAAATAATTGTTGAATAATTTGAAATCGTCATGAGCGCTCTTATAGATACTAACCAACTGGTTCTCGACTAATCTCGACAGTATAATTCTACAGCTAAAAATCAATTCATCGAATCATTAACGAGAAATTGGGAAAATTTCTGTTATGACATTTCCTCTGTACACGCAAAGGCGTGTGCACTTATTAGGGAGCACCAATCGGGTATATAACTCGATCGAAAAATAAATATAAGAAAATGAAAAACCAACAAACTCGATTAATAAACTCGCAGTCGTAAGCATATACGAGCAATTCGTTTTACGTCATGCGCCTCACGTTTTCCCGAGTCGTGCTTTTCCATTTTTCACCTCGACAAAAAGCGACGAGGATCGCGTCTAATGGGTCAGCCTCTCGCGATCCGCGTCTCTTAGTCATTGCGTGCAGCGCGCGGCGCGGCATCTCTAGGATCGGGTTTCGCGCGCGCGCAGCGGCATTTGCATCTTTAACTGTATTCCCTCGGTGCGACTTTGTTGCGTTAGAGCCGATTATTTATGTACATCGACGCCTCGACACTTTTTTCGGATTCTGTTACCACGCGTGGAAGATCTTGAAAAATCAATTTGGAAAATGTTTTATGGGCTATTGAATGTACAGGGAGATCCCGTGTACGATTCACTGCTGGGTTTCAGGCTCCCCGTTTAATTGGATTACCACTGTATGTTAACAATTTATCGATGCGTATACGTAACGATTTTCACTTTTAATTATTTTACTGGGAAATAAAATAAAATGAATATATAATATTATTTCTTTTTTAATTTATTTAACCGATTGAAAATTTTTAACAATTTTCTTTATTTTAAAAATAACCTAATGGTAAAATTTAATGTAGGTAAGTTTATTGTCTTGAAGGTCCTTCAATTATCAGTAAAATACATTAAACAGATAAATTTGATTAACAAATTTTAAACTAAAAAATTGATAATCCCTGGAATACAAAACACCGATTAGTATACATAACTCAAAAGTTTCTCACAATTTCGTTAATTTCCTTTCACTATGGCGCCGAAGTATAGACAGGAAAGTCGTCGCATGAAACATTCATTTCACATATCTTATCTCTATTCGTACAATTGAGAGAAAATTTTTGAAAATAAACTCCAGGCGCCTATTTTAGTATTTAACTTTATATCATTTTATAAGTCGTAAAAATCTCCATAATATATGGCATTATAAAAATGTGCGAATAATGCAATAAATTTTTCGTAATTTATGTGTATAGGTTTTTTTTGATGACCCACAAAGATAAACAAGTCACTTCGGATATTTTTAATCTTGTTCCAAAAATATATATAATATACATACATTTTTTGTCGATTCTAACAAAAATCAGCAGACTATATGTTTTGATTTATTTAAAAAAAAAGTTTACTGAAATGAATAGCAGTAGCTTGACAATTCTAACCGACTTAAAAGCCTCAAAGTGCAAAAGCACAAAAAAGAGGTAGGAACAGGAAATGTACGAGATAATAAGGAAGAATGTAACCTGGCACAAAAAAGCAGCGAAGATGCGCGTAAAAAGGAAAGGGTAAAAAAGGAGAAAGGGATAGATAACGTAAATGAGAAGGAGCGCGAAACAAGTGGACAAATAAACGACGCGAACGCCAAGACAAACCTACTACGCATATACTCTCTTCTCATTCTCTCCCCCTGGCGTATCAAGAAAGAGAAAGAGATGGAGGGGGAGAGAAGACTGCGCTAATGAGCTGCGGATGAAATGCCGCTTAAGTGGTCGGGAGAGACTATTTTTGCGAGGCTGGCGAGATCCGCGCGCAATTTTTTTTCCTCCGCTTCCTGTCCGATGTATAACGGCTCTCAGCGCTCATGTGTGCTCACACATATGTCTGCTATGTGTGTGTCTGTACAGGTATAATGGTAAAGCGAATTTCGCGAACCGCAGGTCACTGTATTATAATATTGCACAGTACGCTCGGCGGGCAAAAGTCGCGGTATATCCTAATAACACAGGCGCGAAAACGCCGTAAAACTTTACTGCGCCTTCGGCAGCGGCTACGGCCGTTCCGCAAGCGTTTTACCTCCGACTCTATTTCATCGGCTATCCACTTCCCTCGCTCTGTCTCACTCTTTTGCTGTCTTATGCCGCGTGCGCGCACCGTGGGCTGTAATCTTGGCTAAAGGATACACGCGCGAGCCGTTTGTTCTCGCGAGATTCTGAGTGAGGGTCGTGGCTTTCAGATTAGAGAACATATATATAGGGAAAAATTAAGTTTTTTTTTTAACTTTGTGTTCTAAATTTTGAAGAGTATTTTATTTTATGTATAAGGTTGGTTATTCTAGAATAGCATTCATACGCTCAGCATATAATTATGTTTAAACGCATGATTACTTGAAAAATGAACTAAAATGTGAAATGAGTAAAATAATCTGAAGCAAAAAAAGCATCGCATTCGTATTTCCGCAGAGAATGAAAATAAAATTTAATTACATTCTTTAACAAGCTAAATGCATCCAAGCTTATTTTCGGTCTACTTCGAAAGAAAAATGACCATTACTTTTTCGCTCGGGTATACCTTAAACCTCACTACTCTTAATTAGCAATTGCGCAAGAGTTGAGAATTCCAAATTTTCCCCTAAAATTCAACGAGCTCGTACAAAGAAACCCGCGAAACGTGCGTGTAATGAACCGCTGAAACAGTCTTTCAGTTTCTTTTGCCAAACTCCAGCTCTTACGTCTGTCTCTCTCCAGCTGACGAGAGAACGCGGGAAGTTATAGTGCGCCCGTAAACCGTTTGTGCATTTCATTATTTACGTTCCACGCGCGTGGGCTATGGTATCGCCCCGCTCGCGCGCACTCGTGGATTCCAGGCATTCCCACAGAGCCAGTAGTTCGATGACTTATTACCATTATTTCGCGGCTTTTATTTTACGCCGCAGACCCCACAACGGCTTATGTTAATTACCCGCAGTTATACAGCCTTTGACACGGGCTCGCTAAGTGCGCCCCACGCGCCTTTTTCGCCTCCACTCTCTTCCCTGCGGATCTGCACGAGGTCCTTTTATCCCCGCGAAGTGAAGTTGACGTTGAATTTTCAGTTTCAGTGCGGAGGTTGTAGTAGGCATTTTTGCGAGTAATAATATTTGAGAAAAACTTTACACATTACTGCTTGCTTTTAGTGTTTACTTTTTCAAAAAAAGCACTTAACCTCGTTTCACGCGAGGCACTTCTAATTAAAAGTAAATTTTTTTACATGAAACACTGTCTGGTATCATTCAAATTTTTTAAATTTTATTACAACGCTTTCGATCTTAATTTAAAAATACGATACAACAATTTTGTGTAATTAGTTAATATAAATTAAAATCACTTTCCAAAATCTTCATAGCAATATTTAATTCTTAAACTCTTAAAAAAGACAATATATAATTTATTTACAGAAAGTTAAAAGTGCGTCTTTTCGCACTTCAAACGGAACTTTTCTTTTAACACTCAACTTCTCGGCCGGTCGATGTCTTCACATATATACATATACATATAATAAACGTTGCAGCAGCGTCATCGCGAAGTAAAAAGCGTTTCTGCGTAAAAAGCTGCGCGCGGCCAATATTTGCGAAACTTATATATGCATTCCGCGCGCGCGAATTGACGCCGAAAAAGAGAAGAATCACGCGCGCGGCGGCAAGTGGTCAAAAGTGCGAGCGCGCTAATAAGCAGGCGCGGCCTGCGTGTGTATACGCGCGAGATTGCAAAAGCGGGCGCGGGCGCAGGTGTAATTGGAGATTAATTAAAGGGAACTGCTGGAACTCCCGTTTGGCGAAACAGTGTTGCTCTTTCTGCCGCCTTTGCGATTCTCATATTTTCATGCTCGACCGCATTTCTGATTTCCGCATATATATATACGTATATGTCCAATCCGCGAAAATTTTTTTTTTTAATTTTACCTTGCACAGAATCTTATAATTTAATTGAGCTGTTACCAAATAGTAGCTATGAGTGCAGGACTTATTTGCATTAAAGTTTATTTCTAGAATTTTTTCATAATTTATTTACATTCCTCTGACGTATATAATCACTGTTGCTACAATATCGAAATCAATTTCACATTACGTCGAGTGCACTCTGCTCTTCGATTCCGACTACAGCGGACTGGCGAAGATAGCAGCAAGTAGCGCGGCGTTAGGCAAGGTGAAATCGAAGCATTGTCATCGGTCGACACGTAGAAAGCCGCAGCTGACCGAGCGAGTGCCGCCGTGGAGAGAAACTATTTACGATTCGACGGCAGATAATGCCCCGGTCGTTATGGGGCCGCCTAATTGCAACGCGCTGACACAGTCCGCTGGGAAATAAGTGAAAATTAATACGCTTCTCGGAGGAATTTCGAAATCTCCCCTTCTTTTTTTTCGCCCTCCTCGGAAATTCCGCAAACCGTATTCCAGCCGGATTCGAAACATTCGTTACCCGCGTTTCGAGTGTGTGGTACGGAAATTCTTGAATAGCAATGAAATTCTACCCAGTTTAAATGTCCCAGTGACGTATTGCGATTGACTCATTAATTAAGTCAAACATTTTTGAGATATTTTAAAATTATTTTAAACGATAATCTTTTGATGTATGATATTATTTTTTGCATGCATCATAAATTTTGTAGAGATTAAAATATACACTAAAGATTTTGAAGATTAGTTTATATATATAGCAGAGTGATATATAAAGTAAGATGACGTATAATGTTGAACGAAATATTTCAGAAACAAAAATAACATATGGCACATTTTTTAAATGTGTATCATCCTCTTTCAACTCACGAAGCACAGAATAATTCCAATGATCGTTAAAAAGCAATGAAACTCAATATTTCCGTTAAAATTTAATCAATATAGAAATACATACCAATCCACACACAAATCGGCTTAACATTTTGGAATGCACATTTATGGTCAACAAACATTTTATTGCAACTGTTTATTGCGCTCTTTGACGCGCTTACAAATTTTTAATGCGTCTTAAAATTAATTTAAGCACCTCGTAAAAACAAACGAAACGCAAAATACCTTTTTTTTATCTTTCTTCGACACTTAAAAACTTTGATTCGAAGATAACAATAAAATTGAAATAAAATCGAAAATATATAACATTAAAACTACGTTTCTCAAATCTTCAATTCCTTTTTTGTTTGTTTGTATTTCTCGACAAACGCGCTTCTTTAAATTTACTCTTCATTAACAAACCGAGCATTCAGAAGACTTCACAATGACACAATGCGCGCGGCGAGCAATTTCGGCGCGTTATAATAGGCCCGCACACACAGTCGGGGCCCGCGATGTGGCGTCCATTAAGTCGTTCTCTCCTCCGTAATTTGCGCGCGCTGGCCCTTCGCCTGCAGAAAAAATATTGCACCTTAATGACCGGCCAGCGCACCTAATTTCATGTACACACAGTCCGGATTCTTTCTCGTTCTCGCTTTATTTATGCACCTTCGCGCCAGAGACTGCGAATGTCTCGAAACCGCTGGTGTTTTACCTGCTTACTTCTTGTCCCTCACTTCCTTCTTTCGCATGTTCTTATAATTGTGTATTTTCTGTACTACTTATCGTTACGTCATAAGATTATATTTTTTAATACTGCAAAATAAATAAATAATAAAATTACTTGAAAAAATATTTCCAAGCATGTCTGACGATGTATTTATTTTTCTATGTTACAGGTGAGTAAAACAAGTCAGCATTCCCCAACTGCCCCAACCTACGTAAGTTCTGTATACACATTGAAATATCTTTTTAATGCCCCATCTTGAAAAATAAAAAGTTTCGTGCGTCTTATAAAATACTTCCGAATATAAATTAAAATCAAACTTAATTGCGAGCGTGCGGCAATCCTACGGTATATAATGACTCTCGATATAAAAAAATCGTATAGGTAACGAGAAATTAAAAGGAGCTGCGAATACAAAGTATTTCCGCGAAAAAGTTATTACACACAACAGGTCGCGCGTGGTAAATTTCGAGAGCGAGCGAGCGAGCCGACACGCAAAAAGTAAAGACTTTCACATCCTCTTAATCCTCTCGCGCAGCATTTGACAAGAGTTGTAGTTTCGGCGAGTAATTTAAGAGCCGAGAGATTCGCCCGCGCGTTCGGGTAATTGCCCCCATGTAAATTTCACCGGGCGTAATCAGGCTCGCTCGCGATCGCGCAATTTGCCGCAGCTCGTAAAAATCGCGGTCAATCGAGTGCGCGCGCGCGCAAGTTTTTTGAATTTCCCGCGCGCGAGAGATGCTATATCCTCGCCTGCTCGTCCTTTTGTAATTTTTGCGCGAGGGAGGGAGACGTAACGGTACGGATAATTGAAAACTACGCCGCGCGGCCGAGATAAGAAAGTATATTATATATATACACTACACATATATATATGTTTTCACCGGTACGTGACCATAGTAGTGAATGAACGCGCGCGGCGTGCAGCGATCGCACGGCGTTTGCGTAGCTTTTTATTTTTCGCGGGCACAAGCTGTAGCACTGCTCGATATACAGATGTTTTATGACGTGATAAAAAACCCGCGGTGCGCGCGCACGCGAGATTCGCTGAATTCGTGCGTGCGTGTATGTATACGCGCGGGCGACGTGTCTCTCGCGCTGCTCCTTTTTGCGAAATACATCATTAACGCGCTTGAAATATTTCACGAATGTCCCGCGCGCCTTTTTTTCGGCTGCATTTGCATACGCGCGCGATATTCGCTTCGATTAATTATTTCATTGAATTCCTCGCGGTCGGAAAAAATGCGCCGAGCTTGTAAATCAAAGTTCGTATATTTAAGCTCGACTGGAACGCAAATTGATTAACATTGGGGTATCCCTGTTTTCGATGAAAAATTTTGTTATGAAAATTGAAGGTATTAATTTTAACTTGATCATATACGTTGATAAGACAAAAGTGTATCATTAATTATACATGCGCAGCAATATAAGTATATGGATGTGAACATTTTTTTTCTCAGTGTAAATATCATTCTGTATTACGTAAAGCAATTATGGAATTACAATATTATCGTTTGTTAGTTATTTATTTACATCAATAACGTGTTTTTTGTTATAAACAATACTAAATGAGGATTTTTTAAATCAGTCTTTTAAAATATTTCGATCATCATTTCTGAGGTTCCAAAGCAAATCCCACTTCAAAGTATAGCATAACCCCGACAATTAAAATCTTATGATACTTTAAACCCGCCTATACTATTTAACGCACACAATCTCCAACTGCCAATCCGATCCTCCCTCCCCATCGGTTCGCATGCATATAACGATTACTTACCGAAGAGGAGGCGCGCACTTGCGCGGGCTCGTAAATCATTCTCCTCAAACCGTATGGCGCTCGACGCGCGAAAAATCGAAAACGCGTCGCGCGACTGTCGGAAGGAAAAGCTCGCCGCGCGCGGGAGAAAACAAATTAGCCGCAGGTGCCTCAGCCGCCATTTTTCCGTGCGAATATATGCAACAACGAGACGCCCATGCCGATGTGGCCTATACCCGAAGGGCTAGCTCGCACGGCCGCCTTGGGCGTCGCGCATGTATTTATGCATGAGCTACGCGGGAAGCGCGAGTTAGTCGCGGTAGGCGAGGCGTGTAGCCTTCAGATTGGACAGTGATTATCGCAGGGTGATTTTAGAGTAAGAGAGAGAAAGCTTTTAGTCGAGCAAGAAAGAACTAGAGCGGGACGAGGGTGCGTATAATTGGTTTTCCGTGTATATGCGCTTGTAGGTTGTTATTATTCATCGGTATTAATCAGACGGATAGGGTTTCGAAGTGTTTGCGTTAGGTAATAGATACAGAAGAACCAAAGTCATCGGTTATATTTTTAGTGCTATAATTATAGCTTTTGTGTGGAATACAATAAATTTTATGTTACGCGAAAAATAAGTAGTATACTTTATACATATTGTAATCAATGAAGTAGAAATTCTCCAGAAAAATCTATATAAACTATTCTAGAGAAAACGATTATTGCACACATTAATTTTTATACGTGTAGCGATAAATTTAGTTGACAACAATTTGAATATAATTTATACAGCTTCCTTCACTATATTCAGTTTTCTTGCGATTAATAAATCATTGTTTAATGAATGAAATTACAAATTTTTTTTCATAATAAATACGGCTACCACTATAGGTTTTAGTAAAAAATGGCAAGACCTATGGCCCATGGGTATTGATCACGTATTAACAAAACACAATTTACGATCTTGCAACACAAAGTGATACATCGTAAAGTACGAGATCAACGTTATAATTTACATTGACTGCGATTACAGGGCGGAATACATTATTCTAGTGCGCGCGCGCGCGGCAATAAAAATCGCAGTAAAAAAGAGGCGAAGATAACGTAAGTTCAATTGCCGATTGGAGCAACGAACACACCTTTTTCGTCGCATAAAACTGACCGAATGTGCAGTAAAAATAACGTAAATTACATTACAAAGATCGTCAGTGCGTCAAGTCCTGAAATTAAACTTTCGAGAAGTGTTATGCATAACGCATCGTAATGTCTTTTCAATGTTTTCAAGGCTTTAAATGATGATCGTTATGTGCGGGACCACACATGCTTAAAAAATTCATGTATAAGGCTCATAATAACTTTCGTGTAATTGCACAGAGTTTTAATATAATTTTGATATGATTACCGTATGTTTCAGTCGATAAAAAAAATACGATCACATTTTCGGAATAAGCACGTGCAAAACTCAAATTATAGAAAAAAATATTTTTTTCTCTAGAATAAGTTATTTACTAATAATTATCAATTAATTTATTATCAATTCTTAATTCGTTCTCATTCAGGTTTTGGAAACCGATCATAATTCTATTTACATGAAAACTTGATGAAACGATCATTTTAACGTCTCCTCATCACAAAATGCAACAGCTCAATCAAAGCTCGTAACTCATATCACTCATAGTTACAATCCAAATGTAAAAGTTTGAAGGGTACAAAATTTCGCATCACTCTCCCATCCTATTTTTCCTTTCGTCTGGAAACATCATACGGTCTGTACCCACCTGTTTATTGCATATCGGGATACATACCTATAGATCACGCGGATATAGTAGCCGCGCGTAATAACAGTACACACACACGTACGAACTCAGGACACAACTCGGTAGCAAGCGAGTACTTAGCCGAGCCCCCGTGAAAGATGATTGGTGCGCGCAGCAACGTACGGCATTAGCATAACACGGCGCTCGCCTAATTGACGTTATAGCCGTGCGTTTCGCCCCGCGTGAGATGCTCTCTGCGCGAGTCATTAAAGATCGATTAAACGGGGCATAAGTGTACATGGCGAGCGCGTGCTCCGAGCTTTTCCAGGAGGACGGAAAGCCAACAAGAGGGGAAAATTGATCGACGTCTCGTGTCGTAGTCGTCGTCGCCGCTGCGACTACTGCTGTAATTACGATTGCGAGTCGTTAAATCGCGAGCGGAAGTCATCGCGCGCTTTGCTTTATATGTATACCTATCGTACGTGCGCTCCATGCACACGGAGAGAGATGGATAATTGCCATGACTTTTTGCGACTTCTTTCAATTACAATTTTCAACGGATTAGTAGTCGGTATGGGATTAAATTTTTTTTTTAAGAATGGCACAGAGTTGCTCTAAAAACGCAAAATTTATGTCAAGACTTGGACGTTTAATTTCAACATATAATATATAAAATGGTTAATAGAACAACATTAATTTTCTCTAAGCAGATAATGACGCGGCTGTATTAAAATTAAATTCGAAACCATTTTATTATTACCCGCATGAAATGGCACGCATCCTCTCGAATAAAATAGAAAGCGCGCTGGGTAAAACTCGCCGCGACTATCGAATAAACAACGCTAAAAGCACTATCCACACGGGCGGGGGAAAAACTCCCGCCAGGTCCATAACGATTTCAAACCGGTAAAACCGTCGCGAACGCGTGACGCAAAAACGTCATCTCTCTCCCTCCTTCTCGGATTCGCTCATCTGCTGCGGGTCAACACGCGAGTCGTAAAAGATTATCAGTACATTCGCGGGGCAGTAATCGCCGCGTAAAACATCGCCGGTTTAACAGCTGCGGAGCGACTGATATACGCGACGGTTACGCCTGTAAATCTTCGGCGTCGATGTGTGTGTACTTAGAGGATTAATTGTGCCTGGCGTTTGTTATGTGCATTTCGCGTGTTGCATCAAGGTATTTATCGAAGCCGTTTTTTCATGATTAATTAAATGTGGGTACAGGATTAGTGAAATTAACAAGTTTTAGGTTTATCGCGCTATTCATCTTAAAAGCATATAATAAAGATCTGAAGTAGGTAATGTAATTTAGTGAAAACTTTAATAAATAATTTTTTCAACTTATTTTATAATCACATATATCGTTTATTCATCATAAAGAGAATGTTGAAATTTTAATATAAATTTTTAAACTTACAAAGTAATTTTATATTACTGATATAAATAAAAGGATTACTTACGCCGTTCTATAAATTTGTCTATACTAATGAATTATCAAAATATGTCGCTAAACGGATGAAATATTTTATTTGTCGCGAAAGGACTTTTTAATGGTTCCTCGTCGTTAAAATTTTTAAATAAACAAAAGCTATTATAATGCCACAGCCACATTAAAAGATCCAACTGTCTAGAACCATAGAACGATAATAAAAATTTTCTAACCCTTTCACAGCTTTCACAAGCTCCCAATAAAACAGCGTGCGATCAATATCCGGCGTGTTTACGTAATATCTCACGCGTATATGAGCCGACATTAGCCGGGGACTCTCCGAAAAGAAGAAAAGAACACGGAGGGGGAGAGTCGGCGACGACGACGAAGGCAGAGATAAAAAGGACGGTCTCTCCGCGGGTTGTCTCACGCCACTGCCGCGCGCGTATGTGCTTTACGCAAAGCCGGTACGGTGTGGGTTATAATGCGCGCACATAGCCGATCGCCGGTTCCTCTGTATGTGTGTGTGTATATATGTCCGTGTGTCCCGTTAGGCCAATCCCTCGTTTCTTCTTCAACTTCTTCTGCTTCTTCCTTCTCCTCTTCTTCTTCGTCTTCGCCTTCCTCGTGTTCTTTCTTCGTCTCTCGTTTCGCTTGAATACGACGTGTAACTATGAAATCTACTTGTATTCTCTCTTATTGTCTCTCTTTGCTCTTTTTTATACTATCTTCTTGCCGTTTCTTTGTTCTCTATGCCTTCTTTGTTCCAATTTGAAGTTATCAAATACGTGCTTAAAGTAGTTACAGCGTAGACAGCTAAACAGCGTCTTATACTTATTGAATATCTTTTTAAATTTATATACATTGCGTAAATAATTTATATGCTTTTGAGATTAATAATTCATCATTGCTGTTTATCACTACCAATACTAAGTTCAGTATTACGTTTTACATATTTCCCTTTACGATATACGCATACAAAGCAATAACTATTATGTTCAATAATAAGAAAACAATTCCTTTATGAGTTGAATTTATTAGTTCTTGATATCGTAAATTTTTCTATGTCATGCACGATTTCTACGTTATTCCCTGCAAATTTATGAATAAATCTTATCTTTGACTTTATTGCACTCAATCTGCATCTCCTTCACTTTTTATTACCTCTTTACTTATAGGTAAAAATATTTCTGTTTATAGATTTTTTGCAACAATAATTTATTATTGATCCATGGAAAAGTTTTAATTCAACGCAAATAGGAAACTTTTCCTATTCATATCAAAAACATATTCCTCTTTAGAATGCATATCAAAATTAAAAGATAGGTCGCGTAGAATTCCTGAATGCTCAAAATATGCAGCAGTTTGATGCTTCCGATGTACAAAGACATTGGGGTGCCGATCTCACTGTAATTATTTTGTCCACTCGGGATCAGGCGCATCGAGTTTGCATGCAAATGATTTTCATGCTCTTGGTGTGCCAAAAAAACCTGTTCAGAACGAGAGAGACAAGAAACCTTGTTAAGTTTGTGGTTAGCGTTAACTTTTTACTCCTTTTAAAATATAAATATTCGACATAAATGCAAAAGATGCTTTTATTTGTCTTAATAGTGGAGAAACAAATGCGATAACTTCATAATAGTATGAGTCCAAACAATCAATTACATCACTATAATTAAAACCAATAATAACTAATGAAATATTTTTAAAAAGAATAACAAACATAAAATCATTACACAAATCATTAAAAGCATTTATAAATGTTCAAATGATGTTCCCTGCATAATCCAGAAAAAATATATCCATAATTAAAAGCATATAATTACATACCTCAATTTATTGCTTTTATTGAAAGTTACATAGTTACAAAAATACATTATTTTCTTAGATTTTCTTCGAATGCACTTGGCCGTTTTGCAATCTTCCGCAATATTTCATTATTAATCATAAATCCATCGAGCAATAAAACAGCGGGTTTGATAATGTCGTCACGGAAAATTATTGCCTATAAAATTTTGAAATCATAACAAGAAATTCATGGCCAATCATTATGGCTTTTTATCGCCATTTTTTAAGATTTCTGCTTCATAAATGGGTTACCTAGAATAAGTCCTTACAATTGAAAGTAATGTGCTACATACATTTTATACGTTTAATATAATTTGACGCGGGATGTATTTCACGAATGCTGTAAAATTTCAATCACCTAAATTTCTTTAATTGATTTTTTAAATTCAAAACGTGCGTAAATATTGATTGTGCGTATAAATTGATTAAATAAAATAATTAATATAGGTATGATAATGGACGAATAAATCATGAACTTTGTGCATGTTTCTGATATAAAAACGTCAATATAAAAATTTTAGAGAAAAAAAGGCTTACTTCCGAACAATTTATCAATCAAACGAAATCCAAATCACACTCTGTCAGCTCTTCTCAAACCGCGCGCGACAAACGCCGAGGGGGAAAGTCGCATCGCCGAAGACACGATATATACACAGTGTTGCGCATCTATGACGTATACACGTGGAGATAAGGGCTCGTCGGTTACCGTTGGGTGGCGCTGGACTTGGTCCGACTGGAATGCCGCTTAGCGGCTTCCCTCTCCCGAGAATGAGAGAGAGAGACCATCGAAGCAGCTCGTCTCTCTCTCTGTTACGTCCTTTATTTGCGCGCGTATACATTGTATCTGTGTGCACGACTTGCCGTCCCTTTAGGATTTCCTCGCAGGCTTTTTGTGCTATTCCCCTCGCTGATCGTCATCTCGCGTCTGCATCTATTTTTCGTTTATACAGTTTCCATTCGTTTTCCATTTTCGATCTGAATTTTAAATGTTATTTTAGTCATTTGTCTTTATGTTTTATCGATTTTCATGAAAGCCTTGGCTTATAAATGTCATAGAAAATTAAAAAGCTTATACTTATTGTTGAGAAATATGCGATTTTCGAAATATACTCTGTTGTTGAGTTATTTTATTATGTATGAAAATATTAAAATATATTTACGAGATTATGAATGATAGTAGAAAGTGCAAACATTAAGAAATTTTAATACCTTAATAATAAAGCAATAATATTGCAAAAAGCTCTACCGTTTGCTTTATCATTTTTTCATTTTCGCTTCGAATGTTATACGTTATAAGGACAATGTATTTATCTCGCGTAAATTTCTTAATGAATATATGTTTATTTAAGTATTTTCTTCTTAATGGCAAAGACGTATTTGATTTTATAGCATAATAAAATCTCGGTATTTCAACTATAATAAAATACCATAATTTTTCATGGTTTCCTGCTTACCATTCATGTCACAGCGCTCGGCTTCCTTGTATCAGCCGGTTTAAGAAAAAATTATAATTCAAAATTGCGGTTCTGGAATTAAAACACTTCGACGATGTGTACTTCAAAATTACACTGTACCGATATACAGGCCGTAATCGCACTTAATTGCTTGACACATCGTAATGTAATATGGATGCCGTCGCTTCTTCTTTTTCTTGTCCTGAAAATTGCAAGACCGACCCTTTTATGAGAGACAAGTTCTGGTTCCTTCTGTTATAAACAAAAAATGAAGATATAGTTCTTTAATTGCGCTTTTTAGGCTAAAGCCGTTTAAAGAAAGTGCAACGATTTTTGCGTGTAATAAAGACATTAAGTATACTTTGTAATTAAAGATAACATTTATATCGTGGGAATAAAAAAGCAGTAATTATTAATCCTTATTTCTTAAGTTGTTGAGGAATGAAAATGGATATTTACTGTATTTTTATTTAAATACTATAGTATCTTGGTAATAATGTATATAAAACTGTTAAATTTCTGTTCTTTTTGATATTAATCAGTTATCGTATAATTTGGCTTTATCAAAAATGTCGAAAAGAACTTTTATCTTATTGTTTTCTGTTACTCACCATCAGTAGAATAGCAATGCCTTTGAAGAGTTAGTTTGTCAATAAATTGACCCTTTCATTTAAAACGTATTATCTATAAATATAATCAATTTACCAAAAGATACATTAATTTCAGGTTATTTATATGGGTTATTTGCAAAAAAATGGCAACTATTTTTCGGGGAGTACCGTCATTCTTAAAATTTAAAAAATGCATTAACTTCCTGTAATTTCAATTTTTTATTAGTTCTTCATCTATTAGTGATATGAAAGTAAGTAATAAGTATTTTATGAGAAACTTATACAAAATTGAAATTACAGGACGTTTATGCATTTTTTAAATTTTAAGAATGACGGTACTCACCGAAAAATATTTGCCTTTTTTTTGCAAATGACCCATATAGTACTTTGCGCACTGTGAAAATTTTACTAACTTTATTAGGATGTATTATACCTTCTGTTATGAATAGTTCGACAATTTAAAAAATACTTAGAAAATAACATTGTTTGAATTCTTCTTCAAGTAATTATGTAAAAGAATGAAGAAAATGAATATAAAAACCTTTTCACTAATGGCAGCAAATCATAGCCTTTTTTGCCATAACACATGTAATTATAGTTATAAATCGCTCTAAAAATGAGATTGATTTCTACCGGGAAAGTAATTCGACAAATCTGTGCCGTATCACTGCATTTTCGAAGACCATCAAGCGACATCGTAAATACCCCGAATTTTTTCTCACGCACAGAGGTCACCGAGAGAAAGGCGCGAGAATATCGTATCATCAAGCGGGCAGAGCGATCGAAAGGTGGGCAGGTGAAATAAAATCACGAACCCCGTTCATTGAAGCCGCTAATAATAACCGGTCGCGACTTGGATGCACGCGTGATTACGAGCTGCGGTGGCGGCGATGAAATTTACGACGGTCTCGAGAAAATGACGAGGGCATAGTTTGTTCGTTACACATGTATACGTATATGCATCGACGGCGCTATATATATCCTCCTTCGATTCTTCATTTATAATGCGGCTGCGAGTAGCGCCGGTTTTGAACTTTTCCTTTAGCGCCTCTAATAAAGTGATTTATCGCTTTTTATACTGTGAAGTAACGGGCTTACAGAAGTGTCGTTGTATTTGTGTTTGGTGGTCAAATGCTTTCTTAAGTGTACGTTTTAGCCGGTTATGGAATTTGGAAAAGTAAGACTTGGAAACGAGTTTTGTTGGCGGTATAAAACGTGGAAAATTTTTTGTGGTATCTAATGTCGTTCATTAACAGTTTTAATTTATTCATAATAAATTACTTAATCATTATTTTTATTCACATACAGAGGTACTATAGGCATACTACATAAACTCAATCTATAAACTTTAAACTCTACATGATAATTGTAACATAAGTTACGATAATTGAATAAAATTTTATCTTTACAAGGTATTTCAATAAAAATATTTTTTTTGTTTCTTAGGTTGATGCATTTTCAAGTTTTCATTTCTATCCTTTTAATGGGACCTAAAAGTAAATTTGCACGTACCTCTTATTACGTACTTATTTACCGCTAGTAAATTTTAATGGCCCTACCAAGTTTATATTTTCTAATTAGTTATAGGAAGCTAAATTGTAGCTTGAAAATTAATGTCAACAAGTATAACATTTTACAATAAATCATTACCTATATTGGCTGCCCTAAGAAGAAATTTTTGCGTACAACAAAACATATATTTCTATTGTATATAATCGAAGTATGCCATAGAATTAAAATGTCACAATATTGCACTGATGAAATCAAATATCAAATTATGCTACATTTCGAAAGGTAGATCACAGTTAGATCCAGTATTGTCGCTCTTTCATCCGCGGCGACATAAATCAATTAGCTTAGAACTGTAACGACGCAATTATCATTCCTATTTCTTCATCATCATCATCATCATCATCGTCATCGACAGTCGGTAACCAACTGACGGACATGAGACGAGGTGGTCCAAAAAAAACGACTAGCGTGTAAATCTCGAGATACACGATACCGGTCCACCGAAAAAAGGCCCGACCGCCGTAATTGGCCATTAGAAAACCGATAACGGCCCACTTTCGGTCAGGCCTTTTTTCGCACGAGAATCCGCTTCATCTTGAGATTCTAATCGCTCGGCTATATACGCGCGCGTATATATGCAAAACACAAGCTCGTCACTTCCTGGGCAGCTCGATCTAGCCTCGGGTGACGAGCGAAATTAAAAAGCCGAATCCGAAAGTCGAGCTCGCGCTGCCGGGCAAATCGATTACCTACGCACGGCCCTTCCACAGCGTGTAGATATAGAGATTTTTCGACGGATTAGATTTGAATAAGAGTGTAGAAGTGCAGCGAGAATGCAGAGCAGAGCTCTTTCGCAAGAGCAACGTGCAGGAGGTAGCTTTTAACGAAATCAGGTGGCGAGAGTCTCCGGGCGATTGGCCGGAGGGTAAGTGCGCGAGACTGCTTCCGATTTTTTTCACGAGAGCTTGCTCGTTGCTTTAAATCTTCGATGATGTGGCTGATTATCCGATCAGCCGGGTAGCCTGGACCGGTGTTATTAAATATTTAGCTGCTTTACGTGAGCGAAAGTGGTCTTGGAGTTTAAATTTTAAAAACTATTTTATTTATAATATGTATTTAGGTTTTTTACATAAATATTATTTTAAGCAGAGAAATATCACACGAGCACTTAGCAGATGAAAATTCATTTTATAATAAAGCTTTTATTTACAATGTTACTTATCTCATTAGTATTAAATTTTAATATCATTTATGATGTAGTAGCATTTTAGCTTACACCTATAAAATTGTACGTTGCGCGAAACATTTTAATTGACGAATCAAAAAGTGAAAAATTCGTATAATAAAAATGCCAAGATTCAGTTTTTGTGACTGTACGCGCGCATGATGTAACTTATAACTTTTCCAAAACTGGTTTCCTTCTTATAGTTGAAAAAGACTTTCTAGTTATAAAATAATGGCGCTACATTCATTCGTATTTACTTCATCAACATCGCCGTTAGTAAAAAAGGCTGCGGCACGCATTTTGGAAAACGCATTAACCTGCGCACGATGAGAGTTCAACTTTTAAAACCAATTCCTTACGTAAAGTCGGCGATGACTACACGGCCTGTCGGCGTGTGAAATAAAATTAGAATTTCCCTGATCATTAGTCGCTTGTAATTTATAGAAATGAAAAATCCAATAATGTATCTTTACAGAAGTTTATGTCTAATAAATATATCTAGCTTCACATATTTAATTTTAGTCTCCCAGAAATGTGCATTACGAAATGCTACCTAAAGTGATCTTTCATTAAATATAAGATAAGTCTCTTACAGTCGTTTCAAATTATGAACTACATCTCCTGTAATTAGAATCTGTTTGAAAAATCATTTATTAACTTGCAGCAAACTTTACATATCATCAAAGATAATGAATGATTTATAGTTTATGAAAATTAAATGCATTTTATATAAAATTTCTTATCACCCTTTTTTGCTAAAAGAAATTGATACCCGTATAAACAAAAATTAAACTTCATTATAAAATTATGAAAAATTATTGTATAAATTGAAAAACCGCAATACAGTTTTGAAAAATGTATTTTAACGCGTATACGAAGCTAAGATAACCACAAGCTCGACGGCGATGCACGCAGTCTAATGTAAACCTCAAAACCTGCGTTTACCAACAACTACACCCTACGGTCGCGCTGACTCGGCTCAATTAATTAACCCCGCTTGCGCGCTGCTAAAGTACCACCTCTACCGTCCTCTCCTCCACCTCCAGCTCTCGATCCTCGCCGGCGATAAATTGCACACGCCGGCGCTGCACTCGTGCTGCAGCGCGCCGCCGCCGCGAATGACACGGTTCGCGTAATCGTGCGCGCACGCGAGACGCCCCTTCCCTCCGCGGCGCGCGCGCACGGGGCGTCTCCCGGGGGCCGCGGTGGGGAGAGGAGGCCGCCGCCCGGAGCAACGCCGCCACCGCGTCGGCGCTCCAGGGCTTCCGGATTTTAGACGCCCGAGTGTGCTGTGCGCGAGATGCTTTCTTTGCATTCGCTTTTTTTTCCTTTTTATAGATGGGTCTGTGAACTGGCTCGGGTTAGAAAGCGAGAGTGATGCTCGGGTATTGGATGCGATTGTTGTGGGTGTGCTGGGACACGGTGATTGAATTAAGTTATATTAAAATGTTGTTCAAGCCGTTCCGTAGTTTTAGACAATTTTATCTTTTCTTATATTGTAGATGAAGTGGTAAATGGGTGAAGGAAAAGTGCGAAATGTACATTAATTGCATGAAACATGTACGTGAACAAGGGTTTGAAATAGTAAAAGTATACCTATAGACAATTTAAATTTACCGATAGCAAGTATGGCTTAAAGAACTGCCACTTACCAAATGATAGTCCCGTAATTGCCAGTAGTTTTCATTTAAGTAGCTACACTGAGTAGCTACGCAAAGTAGTAGTTGCACATGTGTAGTCATACGGTAGCAAAATGATACCTTGCCCATCACTATAAGCTACCACGTTTCAACTACAGTTCACTCTAACAGATGGACAATATAGCTGCAAATTGAATAATCAAACGCAAGTTATACTAAAAATACAACTATTTGTTTTCGTAATCAAACGTTGAATAACGCTGCGTGGAAAGTTTTTCTCCTAAACTTTCTAGTTATAAAATAACGGTTTTCTCATTCACATCTATCTGTTCAATAAGAACTATAAAGTCATGTAAAACACGTATATTCTGTTCATTATGTAAAATCGACATCTTCATATTCTATTCGCATATAATGAGTCAATTAAAAAAAGCGGACCAACCTCTGACACTTACACATCTATGTAGTATATCAACTGACGCGTATACGTGATGTTTCTCTATAGTCGGCAGTGCGAAAATATATGGTTACAACATTTTTATGAATTAATCAATAATTGCTATTGCCATAGGATACGATTATCATAAAAATCCGAAGATAATAAATGTCATTATACCTAGTACTTTTCGCGTATCAAATAAACTAATAATAAAGCCACGATTCAGCTATAATAAACACGTACATCAAACTCCACTCCTATACGGCCGCGCACAAAAACCAAATACCATTATTTTTTACCTCGAAATACCGTTTCCGAGCCGATCCGCGCGCAAAAACACGAATAATACACACGCGCGCTCCGGTATATTCCGTTCGCCTTAATGGCAACGTTGTTCCCCGAGAAAACGGCTATACCAGCAGCGCGCGAAGTGATTCCGCTGCACCTTGGCCGCGCCGCGTGAAAAACTAAACTTTCAAGTGTAACTCGATAATCCGATGCCGCGACTTTCCGAGCGCGCGCGGCGCGACAGTAATTAAGACCGCGCGCGTGCAGCTATATACCGGCTTCAAAGAAGGTGGCGCGCGACTTTCTTGGGATTTCACGCGCGGCTAAGATTAATGAATTAAGCGATGAAGCGCGCGCAACAAAAGCCGCGATGCTGTGGACGATGATGGATCTTTCAGAAAACGCGCGTGTGTGTGTATTGGTCGAGATGAAAGGAAAAAGAGAGAGGTGCACCACACGGAGTGAATCAAAGCGAAAGAGAGCAGAAGAGAGATTGAGGATTCAGAAGGAAGTTTTTTATGCGCCTGATAATGGGCGGAGAAAAATATTAAGACGTCAGATTAAGATTGTCCAAAATAAAGGATTAAGAAAGTTTTCCATCGACACCGGCAAGCTTTTTTATTCTAAACTTAAGTTGTTCTATAGTAATGAGAAATATTTTCAGATGTAAGAAATCGAGTAATTAAATGTTCATCGTACGTTCGGTAAAAATTATCATGTACGTATTTATAATAAGTAATCGATAGAAAGGTATTATAAGATCCAGTGTATAACGTCTGATCAGATGATTTTTCCTCATTTCAAGTCATCTGATTTAAAAAACAATAATATCTACATGTATTATGTCTTCATAACTTGTTAGTCAAGAGATCTGGTATTTTTCGGAGTTTTTCATTGCCATAATCACACACCAGAGTACAATCGTACTCCATATACGAAACACCCCAATGCTCGAAAGCCATCACGAGCCAACGCCTCGCAGGCTGCACCATCTCTCCCCCCTCGCAAAAAATCGCATACGCACCACGTGTGCACGTGGGGGGAAAGCCCGCGACGTGTCGAGAAAATCCTCGGACCTCCACTATACCGGCGTACATGTACCCAGGGAAGCGTGAAAGTGACACGCCTCGAAAAATGCCCGGCTCCAATAGTAGAGCACACCGAGAGGCCGCGCGCGCCTCTCTTTCTCTCTCCTCGCCGCCGCTTAGGTATAGTGGTGGTGGGTGCTAGAGGAGGCGGCGGCGGCGGCGGCGGTGTTGGCGGCGGTAGTGGTGGCGCCGGGATACACGCGCGCCGGCGCGCAATCCTCACAGTCATCACTCGTAGCCGCACCGGCGCGCATAGCGGCGTGTACACATACACACACACGCTTGTATACGCACGCGATGACGCGATCAGCTGTTGTTGCCCGCTGAGCTGTCTGCTCGGATGAGGACGCATCCACAGTCTCTCTTCTCATATAATATTATAACCGTGAAAGGAAAAAAAAGGGATACAAGTCGTGCGCGAGGGATTTCGAGGGCCAAGGATTGTGAGATATGTGCGCAGTGTGAAAAATAGAGTTGTTGTAATATCTATCTGTGAATTTGAAGAGTTGTTGCCAACGGCCCGGTTCTCTCGTGCGGCGGAGGAAGAAAGAGTTGTGAACGTGCGGGATAATCGGGGCTTTGGCGCCTCGATATAAAGGAGAGCCGGCAAAGCTGGAGGTCCTCGGGATGTTCCCGCCGCGCACGGAGGCGCCGAGCGCCGAGAAGCTCGCGCTCTGCTACGCGCCCCACGTGGACATGACCACCGTTATCGAAGTCGAGGTGAATAGTGATCGCATTGCCAATGTTTTTTCGTGACCAATCAGTGATTTTTCAGTGAATTAGTTATGAGTATTAACTTGATATCGTAATTAACGAATTCGAACTTGCTCAATCAGTAAGGTGTCAGCAAGGCAATATTAAATCCTATATCTATATTTTCTTTTCGTGAAACTTTTCTACGACTCCGATATTACAATAACTGTGCTTCAATAGTTTCTAAAGCTATACTGTTTTCAATTATCTGAAAATAAATATAGCTAAAAGTATAGCTTCATACCATATAGCTACCAAATAGGAGAGTAAAAGTTCAAAATACTAATTCGCATAGTTGATATCCAGTAATTAATATCACGAGCTTTCCTATAATTAATATCTCTATTCAGGCTTATTATAGTCAACTATTCCATTAAAAATATACAAATTAATTTTTAACCGTTACACTACCAGTTCAATTTTAATGACTTGAAAACAGATAGAACGTCTTCTAAAATAATAAAAATGGTGTTAATTGTTTGCAGGAATAAAAATTATTATTGATTATTAAGTGAATGTAACGCAAATTGACATATTACCATCAGAACAGTACAAAAATAAGATTGGAAGTAATAAAATTTGAATGAAAACTTTTGTTTATAATGTGAACGCTAATTGATCGTGAGCAATCGGTAAAAGTTTAGATATAATGGAGAAGTAATTTGTACCTTCAGAATGTCTTTAATGCATGTCGACATCGAATTCGGTTGGTTTGCGAGTCACTTACATTATCGTCACTGTCGATCGTTATCTTTGGCACCGTTATGGACTCCACATTTTTTCGGGCAATTAAGCACCAGTACCTCCTAAAATGAATTAAATTTCGGTTTCACCACAGCCGATGAAATTACCCACATTTTTTCTGAGAAATCGTCAAGTTTCCGTATCGTTTTCTTAACAAATAAACGGTACAAATATTTTTCCATTACCAAGTTCCTTAGTATAATATAAACGTATAGATAAATAAGCAATTTTAAACTGCGACAAAATACTCTTTCCTATATACGATCGAAAATTATTGAACTCTATGTTAACCATTTTACACGGCAAACCCACGCAAAATATCGCAGTAAACATATCGTTACCGACTTTAACCCCCGCTTGCAACGTTCTCCAACAATGCCCAAAACAAACACTCGGAAAAGCTACTGGCGAGCTCGCGCATGGCGCAGCGAAATTCCGAAGGCTCGGTATGAAAAAAGACGGAGAAACAGCCGTCGTTGCGAGCACATCCTGCCTTTTATACGGCGCGCAGGAAGAAAACGAGAAACAAACGGAAAAGACGGGGAATAATGTCTTGTGTTCCGCGTGCGCGCATGAATTGCACAGTTTGCGCGGATAATCGCGAGCGAGCGAGTGCGCGAGAGAGAGAGCACCGGATGCGTCTCTTTGATTATGCAAGTCCGCCTCGCCATGAAGATATTAAAGATCGTATCGCGCGGCGTAGCCCTCGTCGAGGCCGAGGAGGGTAAAGGGAGGAGGGAAGGACTGTATGCGCGCTTATCCGTGACAAATCTTGGCGAGTGGATTCGTAAAAGTAGACTTTTCGGTGGTATTAAGATTTAAATGCGGTGATTGTGCAGCATAATATGTTGCGTTACTGAGTCACTTTAAATCTCATCTTTTCATTTTCTTGATCAATCGGGAAGAGCGTCTTATAATTTCATTTAAAATTTAAAATTTTGACAGAAATATAACTCGGACTTGTTAGTTTGACAATAGAAAGAAAATTTGATTTCTTACACAAAGGTCTCTGATACACACAAATGTTCACTTCTTTATTACATAAATTTTCAAAGATGCAGAATTGGTTAAAATTTAAGAAAAATATAAAATATACTAATACTTCTAATATATTCTTGAACTCTTAAAAGACTACAAAATTTAATCACCATAGGATCGCAGTATCGATTTACCTGTAATAATTCTATAAATTTTGTAAAATTTAAAGGTCTAAACTAAAAAATCTTCAAATAATCGCGGATTAGTGTAGTTACTCTATGGCGATCAAATTCATCATATAACAATTTTATTTTCTATTTTTATTTAGTTATAGTGTATGTGAATACAAAGCCATACTTATTAACTTTTAAATAAACTTAAATCTCCGAATGAAAGGTTTAAGTAATAAATTGAGACAAAGTACAGTTAAGTGCTGACTTTATGCAAATACGATAATGCAAACATGACATTTTACTGTAACTGCTTGAGTGACGACATCGTATATTATGTTCTTTTCATTCAACTGTAAGCTTAGGTTTCCTATTAATCTTTCAAAAGGAATTAGAGGTATTGCTTTTAGCTTTGCTCAGAAACAATCTGTCTGAACGAAATTTGCATTAAATGCTTCACGACAACACAAGTATTCGCAATTCTTACAAATATTGTACTATATTATCAAATATGTTTTCGACGAATTTAGACAAAGTTTTCAAATATTTCTCTTTTGAAAAGAAGTTTCGGACTCCCTAGTTACTCGGTCAGCATTAACTCAAGAACAATGAGCCATTGAGGCAAAAAAAAAATGGCTTTTTCAATATTCCGATACGACCTTTGCTCTACTAACACATATTTTGTATGAATCCTACTGACTAATAACGGAGCTCATATATTCACGCTACCGCAAAAGTGCGCTCAGCGAATGCCAATATTTCAATGACGAGAGGATGCTCAAATGACCTCGTCCACTAGTAGGAAACGTACTTGACCCTTTTCAATATTGAAACGTCTAGACCGTCTTCCACTTCAAAATTTTAATAGTGTTCGAAAAATAGAACAGAAAGAATTGCAGTCGATTGTTGATCCAATATCATAAACGAGCTAAACAATCTATATGATAACGACTAACAGTAATTGTTTTAAAATTTCGATAGCTCACTATGTTAAAAATAAGATTAAGTGATATTGTATTTTACGTAATCATGATTCTGCAAATAATTTCCAATCTTGATATATATAACTTTAGACCACCCCAATTCTTCACGTGTCTGAGTAGCTTTCCAGACTAGCCGCGAAACATCGATTATAGAACTGTTATGTCAATTTACGTATCTACATCTGATAAATGCTCCCCCTGCGAACAAAAAAATTATCTTCTCTTTCGAACGCCCAGTGCGAAAAGTACGCATCGAGCACGCAAAACGTGAGAACCAGCGCGGCCGTCGCTGAATTGCCGACTATAGGCGAACTGCGCAATGACGCACACCGAGAGGTGAGAGAACCATCGGAGGATTTATGAATGAGACCACGATTGGTGCGTACGCAAGGAGCCGTCCCGCGGTGCTTTATTATCTCTAATAACGACGTATCGGATTATCGCGCGCGATATATACCATTGGCAACTGCGGCTCGGTTTTTTTAACGCAGTGCTTTTTTGCTCTCTTTCTTGTCGTTTACAGGTACTTATTATGTTTCGCTGTAATACAAATAAAAACATTTTCTTAAATCGGAAGTTTTTCGAAAATAATCTTTTGCATTAATATTAGAAACAGTATCACATAAAACTAATACGCAAACTGTATGATAATCACAATTATATATTACACTCATAAAAACTTTAGCAGACAAAATGCAATGTTGCAACCGAATGATTCTGAAAACAACACGGACTTGCCAACCTCATCACCACATTTCTGTTGAATACCATTCTAAAAAAGGAACACGTACAAAAAATTCCTTTCCACAATTTCTTTAACCTTAAAATATATGTTTCTTCCCAAGCACAGTCCGGTATCAATACCCCACGCGTTTCTCTTTATCGTTCCTTCGCTCTTATCCTCTTCCTTTGCGAGTGCAGTTATTCAGACGGCGCGTCTGCGACACACCTACGTTTTCTGCCCGTGAGCTATTTGCGTTGCGACAGGTTGCTACTCCCCCGATTTGCATAGTTTACGATCTTTCTCTCTCTCTCTCGGTCGAGCATCGGCTACATTATGACGCGTACGTTCCTTCTTCCTCGTTTCTTTCCGTCTTTTTTACCATAAATTGCGAACACTTTTTTTTGTCGTTTCTTCTTATTTTTGTTTTCTCGTACACATACGAAAGAGAGAAGGATTTCTTTCCTGACCATCAGCGGTAAATTATCGTCGCGATGGGCGCTACTTTTTTCGGAGCACCGCGAGAAAGTAAATTGCGCTTTCGAGCGAAACGTAAGATTCGTTATTAAGGGCAGAGTCCGGGCGAGTGTGATATTGATGATGCGAGTATGGAACGATTATAATTTATCGGGTGGTCTTCGTCATCGGCTGCGCACACGTGTTATTAAAAGATTTGTTTGCATATAGTTGATTGATTATGTACCAGAGTGTGCGACAGGAAAATTCGTTTTAACCTTAATTTTTCATTCAGACGCCCCAGGAGAAAAACGTTCATTTAATTGATATGAAATTATTAAGATGGCCTTTATCGCCTTTTAGGTTGGTAGTAATGTAGAAAGTCGGCCATAATCGTCCGATGTAACGTAACGGAATATGTAACGCGAAATATTTTATGTCCGATATGCAAAAAAGAACTTATAAGTAACATAAAACATTTTGTTTCGGAATTTAAGGCTTGAAGACTAATTGATTTTTTTTTTCACGGCAACAACACCTATAAATTTTTTTGTGAACGCGCCTTGAGTGTAATTAAAATGGAAGTTATTTACCGTATATTACGATTTATGATAAGATTTAAAATAAAAGATACAAGAATGGAACATGTGATGTATTTTCTGAGAAGCTTCCGTAATCAATAAATTCCTTACTTATTGAAGGTGTGCTGCATTAATGAGATTTTCTGAGAATATTTGTTGAAATTGGTTCAAACTATGAATTTGATAACGATATATAAAATGATAATAATGTACAAACCAAATATTATTATAATGATCAGATAGAAATGCAACCAAACATGCTATATTACATCGAACTTTGTAGCCACTTTAGACTGCTAATCTGACACTCGTAAGAACTTCATTTTTGTTCTCTCGCGCGTGAGTCTTTGTATGCGAAAGCCAACCGACGCCCACGCGCTTACCCTCTTCTTTCCACTTACGGGCTAAAAAATTTATGCGATCGAGCGCGGACCTCATAATCTGCGAATAAGCAGGATCCCCCGCGCACGTATATGCTCTCAAAGATCTTATTTATGGAAATGCGCGCATTTTGTTCGACGTTTCTTTGCCGGGCGACGGTGCAGGGCATGTTCACGAGCTGGGTCTGTATTTTTTCTTTGAGGAGGTCGGAAAATATTGTATGATAGTGTGAATCTCGAGAAATAATTTTTACATGGAACACTAATATATTTCTTTTTCGTTAAGCGTTGATTCAACTTTAGTTCATTTTTTTAATTTATATAATTGAAAGAACTATTGAAATGGTTCCTCCAAGTTTCTAAAAAATATATAGTTTTGCTTCTAGGAATGATTCTAGCAATTGAATTATTCAATTCTAAATTAAAATCTCAGAATTTTCTTTTTTGAAATAAAACGATATAATCTACAAGACTTTTAAGAATATTAAATAGAAAGTCGAGAAGAATAGAGGAACATAAAAATATAGCATGTTTGGCTGCTCAGATGGATATCATCATAAAGATCCTCTAGACCTGTCACAGCAAGTCACTTTTGTAGAAGTGTCATCATTTTGCGTTGTAGATTTTATCGTCTCCTAAAGTTTCTGATTGTACGCAATGGTAACATTATCTTAAAGACATTTTTCCCTAGCAATTCTTGCTGTATCTTTATCTTGTTTGATGTCGAATAATAAACATTATACCTATATAATATGGGAAACCATAAAATTTTATATCAATGTTTTTAAAGTTTACATAAATATTTCAAAAACCACATCTACAGTTACCCATTTCGCATTGGATACAATTTTTCGTTTAGACCAATACTTCCAATATAAAAAAAAACCTTCCATACATATATATACTTATATTATGTTTATCCTTTACCACACTAAGTAAGATTCCATGAATTAAACATATTTTATTCTTGTCTGTCTATACAGGACCGGCTAACGGGCCATGGCGGCATCTCGTCGCTCGGCGGCGGCAACAGCTCGCCGTACTCCGGGGCCCACCACCACGGGCACCGGGGCCAGGGCAACGGGGGCGGCATGCCCCATCACGGTGGCGCGTCACTACCCACCGCCTCGGACTTTCAACCCCCGTACTTCCCGCCCCCGTTCCCCTCGCACCATCACGCCCCGGCGAGTCCGCAGCATCCGGGCCTCGGACAGCCCCAGCACCTCGACTACCTCGTCGGCGACCCCTACACCCAGACCCTCAACACCCTTCACCAACACCACTATAACCACCTCAGCGCCGCGGTCACGGCCGGACAGAGGAGCGGCGATCTACGGAGGGACACAGAGGCCATCCATGTCGTGAGTATATAGATATTTATGTTTATTCGTATACTTTTAGTTGAAATAAATTAGTCAATTCAATGATTTTGATTAACATTTTTATAAAGAATTATTAACGAATCGTATGATTATAAACTTACATCATTTACGTTGAATGTTTAATCTAGAACACGTTTATCGATTAATCAATGCGAAAATTTCATTTGCACGGTAAAAAGTGCGATGAAAAGAATTCCAATCCAGCAGTATCACAATGAGTTTGTTACTTTGAATTTTTCGTTTAATTGAAACGAGACGAAAATCAAGAGCGCGCGCGCCCTTTAAAGTTTCCGCTATGTGGGTACCGACGGTTGCGATCGAGTTTCCCCCCTGCATTCTTAAAATCGCGCGCATAGTTGACAGCGAAATCACTGACCGTATTATATGTATAACTTATCTTCTACCATCGTTAGACACACATTTGTTTTTTTATTAAATTGAGGTATAAATAACAGAAAAAAAATCACACAAGTCATTTAACTCTTTTACGTTATATTGACCGACGCGCTAACTAAATGTATACAAATACATCTTCTACTCTCTAACAAGCATCGCGCCATTAAATCGATCAAATAAATAATGACATGCGTTTTACGATAATTGCAAAAGTCCAAACGAGCGCTTACATACAGGCACACACACACAATTCAACGCTTCTCGAACACAAGCTCTCACCGGAAAAATCTTAATTAGTATCCGCGCGCGGGCAGCATAATAGAGGCTCGTCCGTCCGGTGTAAAAAGACTGCGAAAAACAATATTTCACCTCGAAGCGTTCATTTATAATGCACTAATTGACAAAGATTCTCGCGCGAGGCGAGGGTCAGCGGCGGTGCTGGAAGTTTAACGACTCTCAGTGCGCGCGAAAAAGTTTCCCGCGAGCGATAAATCAGCGCAATTAAAAGCTTTCCGCGCGATCGGCCCGATGAATGCCGTGTGCGGATGCGTCGTCGCCTCTTCATATTCGAGAGGCTGTTATTAGCATTTGAAACTCGTCGTCGCTCATATGCGTATATGTGTGTATAGGAGAATCGCCGACGAATTGGCACTCGAGTACCGTTAAAGTGCGCCGCGGATGATCTTCGAGCTCTTTCTCGCGTGCGTGCAGTATACAGGCGTGAACAGCCGTGTTAGTGTGTGCACACGCGCGAGCGTATAGAGCTGCTACTCCCTTCTTAGCCATTCGACGCGTCGGGCACTTTTCAGCGCGCTGCAGCTGTCGCCGTGTCCCTGTCGTCGCTACTTTGTTGCGCTCGAATGAAAAGCTTCGTTTCTTTTTCATCTAATTATTACAAATGACGGCTTTAGCACTCGCTCATTACATCTCTACCCCGACAGCTGTAATTGTAGTTGATTATACGAATTTTCGTTTGTTATAAAGATATCGTGACGGTAGGATAAACACTCGAGATTTCTAACTTGAAATTATCTACATGAAAATTTACTTATAGAGTATTAACGATAGACAAAGGAATTAGTTCTTTAAATATCCGGTGACAAACCCATTTCGATTCAATTAGCGACATTATATATTCACCTTCCTCTCCGCGTCGTGACAATATCAAAAGAGCCATAGGCATTATAAAATCCCCCTTTAATTAATTATTCACGTCGAACCGCAACGCTATCTCTCATCTTCCACGGGCGGGAAAATAAAACAAGACCCGTTTACAAAACCATCATTGCCAAACAAGACTGTCCCCGCACTGAGTCTCTCTTGCGGCTACATCCAGCGCGAAAACACAAAAAGCGCTCGTCGCGTGTCCCGTGCCCGGCGAAATCCAATCCGGTATCAGCTTTCACGTCGTGTTTCGGACGATCTGTGTGTGTGTGTCGCTTGGGTCTATTCACCCGGGCAATTTCGTGGCTTCGAGTGCGCGACATCTGTCACGCCATCCGTTAAAATACTGACTGAGAGAGGAGGGAGAGAATATAGGGGAGTAAATCGACAAGTTATCCGTCGGCGCGAAGACGCGCGAAGATTGCGGTCGCGCTACGTGTCTAACCCTGCCGCCACGCTCAAGTTCGCGGAGAAGGATGATGAGGCGCGCAACTACTGGAGGCTCCCGCGATTTCAGCGCATAGTTTTCAAGCGTCGCGTATGGGATGTGGAGTTTGCCGGGAAATCTGAGGTGCGAAAATCGTTTGCAAAGATTTACTTGCACGCGCAATCGAAATAGTTGGGAGGGTATTGACTCATTTTTGGAATTTCTATAACCGTTAAAGCCAAAAAGTGTTATACACAAATATTTATATCACGATTTACATTTAACATGAAATTAGGCAATACTTCGAATATTACTTAATTTGATACGAACAAGCAATGTCGGTATTTAAGAGGGAAATTAAAGATTACGTAAACCGTAATAAAATGTTGAACGCAAGTAAGTAGTAAATGTTTTCTCCGAAACGAAATTATTAAAATTCTCTCTTTTTGTAGACAAAAACTAAAATACCGCCTAAATATTGCACACACTATTACGAAATCTAACTAATATTTACTTTACGTAAATGCAACATATTTGTTTTAATGACATGTAAATAATGTAAATATAGGTTATTAAAATTAATGACCGAATACATTTTATCCACTCAATCAAAATTTTCTTAAGTCCGAATGGAAAACATAACTTATTGGCTATAAAACTCACAGTTCAATGATTTTGAAGTCTGAATCACACCTTGGAACACCGTTACATCTTTCTCACGGTAATTTATCATCCGCGCTAAACCTCTCCCCAATGAAAAAATCAACAGTACAATAATCGCGTTATAAACAAAGCCTACGTGTCTAGCCTAGCAAAAGACAAAACTCATCCCCACGACTTACCGATAATAACTACGTCATATTTCGCAGTTATTGCATTTCTAACCTCTCAGGGTCCGCGCACTCGCAGTTCTAACCATTAGAAGGGAATATATACGAGCCGAAAGACAGGAGATAATACCCGCGGTATATACCTAAGCGTAAGGGCGTCGTCTTCGTCGTCGTCTTCTTCCGGGACTTAGCATTCTTGGCTGCACGCAGTAATTTACTTATTAAGTTCCGGGCGGACCTTCGCCACGGCATTCCCGAAGAAGCGCGCGCGAGCGGGGGTCGTAGGATGCCGGGGACGTTTACTTTGTGCGGGGCATGCCGCGAATAACGACGGCTCGCGGGGGAAGAGATGATGCTGCCTCGCCGTCGTCGCTCTCTTACACGTGTACGCATGCGTTTCGTATTTAAGATATTTATTATCCTACTCAAGAGTAATGTCGAAGGGGCTTCGTGTGGGGTAAAACTTTCGGAGCAAAGTTCAGGGAAAGATTCGTCAGAGCATGGTTTAATTAAATTTTAGTGATATTACTCTATTTTTATTTAAAGAGATGTGACGAATCTGTCAATATTTTGTCATTATTCTCTAAGAAAAATTCTCCATCAGGACATATAAAAATATCTATCCATAAATAATTCGCGTCGCCGTCATATGCAGAGAATCGGCGCGCAATATATCAGACGATAAGAGGTCAGAATTTTGAATAGCCGAAAATCGATGGAAGCGGGTTCGCGCGGATGTACACAAGACGCCGACGACTACGACGACGGCGACGGATGATGGCGGACGTCCGCCCGCATAGTCCTTTCTCGGAGGGGTGCGAAATCTGCGGCTGGGAAATGAATGTGCTTGAGACGCGGTGCGACAATGCCGATAATCAGGCGTTCGAGGGCCTCGACGATGACGAGGAGAACCTCGACGACAGCGCGGGTGTCTTGCTTATCTGCGCCGATGCCTAAACTATGGCTGTGGTTTCGCGCTACGCGCGTTCACGCTCGATCGAGGGCTGTTCTATAATGTAGGCGAAAGTTACAAGAAGAAAGAAACCAGTATTTTTGATAAAATATAGGGTGACTGATATTTTATAGAGATTTAAAAGCAAAAATTTTAATTTATAAAAAGGTAATTGTACATATTTGAGAACTGAAATAACCAATAAATTTATTTTCATTGAAAGTGGTAACTCGTTTACTTATTAAAATATAAAACGTTTAAATTGTGCTTAAAGCAAAATAATCATAAATACAGCACAACCGATGATTCGCGCAATCACTAATAACTGTTATAAACATTCATCAGAAGCTTTCATGGCACGTTCGAAACCTCGATCGAGTCGTACCACCCATACATCAAATTTCGCGCACTCGACGCCCATAATTGCCGCTCGGTCGATTAAACTTTTAATCGACGTCACTGCTATCCCATCATCCCAAAAACCACATACGCGGCGCGTAAGTCGCGCGAAATATTTATATGATGCATCGTCGTTGTTTATATATTACACGCAGCAAGCATCAACACCTGCGAGTCGTCATCATCCGTCAGGGCGGACGTACGCAGCTCTCTATCTGAGTCCGCGATCGCCGCGGAAAGTAGTACGGGCCAGAGTTGCACGTGGCGCAAAACTTCTTTTTTCTACTCTCTCGTCGCACAAACGATAACGCCGGAAATCCAAGACGCGTAGGAGCCTTTTTCAACGTAAATTAACTCGAGGGTTGATGCTATCGCGCCTCGGGGATTCACGTCGGGCGCCTCGCGCAATTAAAAATTGAGATGTGCGCTTTTCGAGGGTTGATGATGGCCGCAGATTACAGAAGGAGCTGCGATTGGATTGGAGGGGGACGAAGAGAGTGGCGACGACATTTTAGTCTAAACGTCGGGGCTAAATTAAGCGTACGGAGGCAGTAAAGGAGGATAAGTGGCGTGTAATGGTACTCGGTTAACGGTTTTGATGGTTACGGAAAAAAAAGCTTCGCTACGAGGTAATTCTCCGTCGGCTTATCTTGAGTTATGGATTTTAGCAAGTAAGTCCATTCCCAATCATACTGTTTATTAACGTTTCCCAATTCAGCAGTTTTGAAAGCGATAGATCAAAATCCTAAACATAATTTTATAATTTTAATAAATAATGTTAAATCATGTTCAGAGTCTTGACTTTCTAAAACACCAAAGATAATTAATTTTGAACACTCAAAAATAATTATGTAATTTTCAAAGAGAATTACGTATATTCCCTCGTAATTAACGACGGAAATTTCTTAATCTGACAACTCGGAGGCGCAGCGCCTTAGTTTTTCCAAAATTCCATATGAAAATATCTGGTTTTTCCTCCTCTCTCTTTGCCGGTCCGTCGCATCGATCTCCCGCGTGCGCGCATCAAAAAGCAGCCTCGCCTTTTCCTCGTTCTTCCGCTCGCGCGTCCCCTACATTATATCCTCATACACACACACATCTCTTGACTGTTTCTCTCCCGTTACACACGCATCGCTCTCCGAATGAAAGTATTCTAAGAACCGAAGGACTGGATTCGGAGCCGCTGCAGCGCTCGGAATCTTAATCGCGCTCGCGGAGAGATCACGCAAAAAGCGGCGGCAGCGACAGTCAGCGCGGCGCGCGCAAGCGCTTTTTGCCGGGCCTCCGTTATCGTAGATAATGCGCCGCGATATACGAACTGGTTCGCTCGCGTGTATAGCTGCCGAAGAAGGCGCGATCGGGTGGCGATCGAAAAGCCATTTGCTTACGGCATGAGCGCGGCGGCGGCGGCGGCAGCGCCGGATATCGTAAAGCCGCCGCCGCCGCCGCCGATTGCCAGTGTGGGAACTAGTTTTTATTGCGCCGGGGCTTTATTGCTCGCGTGGATCGCGTCGATTGACACGAGCCGAGAGTGTGTACCGAGTCGTGTAATCGTAATCGTGTAATCGCGCCGCTGATGAACCTCAAGCGACGAGGCGACGCGACCAGACAGCCGCCGCGCTTCGTATATGGCGCGGCTTTTTTCCCTCGTTCTTTTGCCGCGGCAGTCAAGTACGGCTTATTTTAAATATTGACATAATATTTAATGATAGACATTTAATGTCCATTAATTATATGCGCGAGCAATAAAACGTCATTAAATGGTAGAAAATTGTGCTACTTCTGCATTCAGTTGCGCGCGTTACGTAAAACTATCTTTTTGCGCCAATTCTTTATTATCGAAATCAGCGACTGTACCAAAATAATTCTTTACACTCTTACCGGGAATAATCAACCATCGCTATTTAAATGGCTTTGAGGGTATATCGTCACAATCGTGATTATCGACAACAATTTATTAAATTATGAAACAGAATTCGAACAATTCCGCTAATGGAGGAAAATCGTCGAATAATCAGCATAGAAACTAGCTACAGCGCAGCACACAGCTGTGCAATCTTTTTCTTAGCTCGGCAACGTAATACCCGCGGCCGGGGCAAAAAGCGGCAAGAAGAATGCGAACCGCGCGCTCGATTAAAGAGCTCGCGCTGGTGAAATATTCGGGACGATCGCGGTGGGCCGGCGAGCAACTGGACCCGGCCGGAAACTGCTGGCGATCCTGATTAATAACCGCCGGGATTACGTGCCTTCATATACTATATATATGTGTATACGTATATATATGTGTAACGGGTTCCTCGAATGGACTTTCACGTGGCATGAGTGCGGTGGTAGAAGGAGCAGGAAGATATGACGCTCACAGGTCCGTTCTAAAATCTTCGCGTGGAGTGACAGTCGCTTTTGTGTGCGACTAGAGTTTTGATGTTTTTGATTAATCGAGTAAAATAATCTACGTCATCGATAATTATCAATAAAATATATGGAAAAAATTGAAATGTGGAACAGCGGTTTTTTATTAATATGTCTTCAACTGAAGCTATAACAGTTTAATTCAATCACGGCGACATAAGACATTCATTTTTTGCGCAAAACAATCAGCTGTTTTATGAAAGTTGTGGTTTTAAAAATATCGCATTCGTAATAAAAGTTAATTTATTAGATTTAATAATATAAAAACATTATCATTTAATTATAGGAAATTGCTCAATCACTTTATACTTTAACCTTCTTAAATGCAACGGTATACTTCTTCATAGAGTAACAATTTTTCCATTACAGACTATATACGTCTTCATTTTCGCATATTTTCCTCCAACAAAACCAACAGCTTCTCATTCTTCAACGACACTCTCTACTTTTCCTAATCGACCTCGCGAACAATTACCGCCTCCCTCTCATCATACCATAGCCGATCGACATTTCCATTCTTACGCAGGCCCTTCCCCTCGCTAATAAGCCATTATATCAGAGCTCGCTCGGCATCGTCATCATATACGAGTTTCCGTCGCGTGCCGGCGATCGAGCAAAAACGGCACGGCGAGCAACTGCATCCCCGATCGCGACGTCCGGCCCAATTAACCGTCCTCGTCGCGGCGTCAACGCGGCACGCATCCATATTCCAAATATCTCGTCGTCCTTCCAGTCCTGCGCAACAAGCGCGCGCTCGCGCGTTTTCATTTTCCGACGAGCTAACGAGAGAAAGGCGCCTATACCCGCGCGCGCGTGTTTCATCTTATTAGAGAAGTGAGCGCTCGCTCGTATATGAAGTTACGCGTCGATTTATCAAGAGCCCCGTATCGTTAATTAGCCCGCGATATCAGTTCTTTACTTCCACCTCCGCGCCTGCTGCTGCTGCTGCACCGGCAGCTTCTTTGTGCGCGCACGTGGTTGATGGCTGGCTACCTACTTGTCCTTTCGGTTATACGGCGCGACTCGCAGAACGCTTTAATTGGTTTTATGGCTGGGCGTGCACCGCGCAGACTGGCTCGCTTTCCGCTGAACTATTTCAAAACTGGTATATCCTTTGCCTTTTTTTTCACGAGCGACCAAAGTTTTTTTGGTTATTTATTTTTGCCTTTTACATTATCCACGATAATAAATCTTCATAGTTCAGTTTGAAGAACGAATGATTTATTCAATAGCTCCATCGCGAAACTTACATTATGTCATTTTGTGTAATTTAATGATTTATACTTTTCGTATGTTTACCTGATGATAAATATTTTTATACAATTATGTTATTATAAATTGTAAAATTAAGTCACATAAGTAATTTGAAATATTATTTATAACCGTTCCGCGCGCGTGAAAAGCGTTCTGCAATAAATTTCATGCTTTTCAACGTAAATCATAAAAGGGAGATTAGAAAGCTTTAATTTCGTTAAAATACATCTTGCTGCAGTTGCACAATCGTGAATCTTGGAAAGCCAAGACGTGAAATGATTTACAAAAATGCTTAAATACTGTAATATTTAGAATCATTAAATAATTGCCGTTTCGAATGAACATTTTTTGTAAGACGATATTAATGAACATTTAAATATTTGTTATTGGGCTCGAAGCAAGAAAGTTATGTATCTTTTACCGCGTTTATCTAAACTAATAAGTAAAAACTTTACAAATTTATCAAGCTTAAAATATTTTAACAAAATTTAATTTTAATTAAAAAAAATACATACAAGAAATAAAGTTAATTCACCTTTATTTTCAGGCTTTTACGCAATGAAAAAATGCTCACGACTTTGTTGACACTGTTTACAATGAGAATGCAATTCCAAGATCTTAAAAACGCGTCAACACGAGGAAAAAGCGCGTCAACGATACGTAACCAGCGTAAACTGCCCTTAATCCATCTATTGATAGCAATCGGCAATAAGCCTCCCCCTTCCCTTTCGAAAACGACGCTCAAGAATCTCGCAATTGCAGATGTTATCAGAATATCTCTCTCTCTCTCCGGTACTGCTGCCTCGAAAATCCAGCAACCTGCGTAAAGCTCCTGCACTATCCGCCGAGTCATCGTGTAACATCGTGTGGGAATTGGGTCCGCGCGAAATTCGCGAATTCCCTGCACCGCGCGGGAGATTGATGCAAGCGCGAAAACGCGTACATATATACGTGCTCGCGCATTGTACGAGAGGCAGAGTACATTCGTTACGACGATGATTCGATTTATTACGTGGGGAGTGCATTAAGAATAATTAGTGGTTTTCCCCGGCTAATACCAGTGCGCGCGCGCAAGTGAGAGAGAGAGAGAAAATCTGACAAATTGGCAACGTTTACAAATAGCGAGAGAGGAGTGCGCGTTATTTATGGAGTAAAGTAGGAAATGCCGGGAGAGTCTTTGAGATGGTAAAAATCGTTTTACTGCACGCGCGGTTATGGGTGGCTCTCTCTGCTGAACGGAGGTGCAAAATGTTTGCTGCTGCTGGTATTTCGTTATTTGTCTTTTACACGTGTAACGGCGCCGAGGAAGAAAAGCCGAGAAAAATGTTTGGTTATTAATGAAACTTTGTAAATTCAAAGTGAATATTATTATGCTGGAAATTCATTAATGCTATTGAATTTCTCAATAGCAATCGTAGAGTAATTTTTTAAGTCGCTTATTACCCTTTTTGTATCTCTCATGACATTTCACAGTTACCTAAATCTACTACAGTTAGCTTAAGCTATACTTAATAACAATTATAAGTTAGATATTTACTTAAACTCGACTATTTCTCATGCGACGAGCTATCTGACAAAATATACGCAGAAACAAGTAAATATTTTACGCCAAGCTGGAGAAAAACTAGCAGTAGAATCTTATAGGCAGTAGACGGCTAAAACCTCGCATTTGCCAGGCGCACAATACACCTGGAGAATCTTAAACGGCCAATAAACATCGCATTCATATAACGACGCTCCCTCGTTATATACGCCATCTCGAGGCCTCGATTCTCCTGAGCGCGCGCGCGCGAGGAGAAAAACGCCGCGCGCGCTGAATCTCGCGAAAAGTTCGTGGAAATCCGCAGCTCGTCCTCTCGTGAACAAACTCACTCGTTTCGCAACGAGCCTGCAAGATCCTCTCGCGCGCCACGTATTCACACGTACAGAGAGACAAACACAGAGGCGCGCATATACGCACAGCGACGAAGATTAATTTCGCCCATCAATTACGGCGGCGTCGACGGCGCGAAGTGCGCTCCTAATTAACGATTCAATTTGTGCGTTATCGCCGTGCGCTCGACTCCTCGCGGCCTTGACGCCGCAGGAAAACGGGGTTAAGCGCGACGAGTATGATACCTTTATGATCAGCGCACGCGAGTAATGAGTTTCTCCGAGTGCGACGGTTAGTGATACAATTAAAAGGCTATGTGCGTGCGTTCATTTCGTGATTCTGCGCAGTGTATGAGTATATTGTCTCGGTGATGTGAGCTGCTCCGATTACGTCTAGTCTGAATGCGTAACTCATGTGACTTATTGGATGTGCTTTTGAGATGGATTACTCTGGAAAGTGCCAACATCATGTTTTTATCACATTATATGTATATGCTAGGCTGTTTATATTTTTGATGAATTTAGTTAAATATGATAAATTTATAAGCAACTCAATAAGGCACGTATAATAACAATAATATCTTCTTCTATGCAACAGAAAAATCTTAACCATATAGTAAATTACAAAAAAATTTTGGAATGTTATTTTAATCCTGCAGTTATAATTGCTTTCTAACTCATATATTGAATATAAATATATAATCGAGATTCTACTCAACAATCAGATAAGATATTCTAATATTAGTAAATGTTTTCAAAAGCAAACATTCAAGTTAGTATAAAAATAGCCCGCACAATAAATAAATCATCTAAAATTATTCCTCAATTAACAGTAATTACAATGTATGTACGTTTCTAGTACATAAATTTCTCAATCGAACAGGTTAGCTTATCAGATGTGAATACAAACAGGGAAAAGGTTCTCCTTACGGTAGATAATGCCCATAAAATTGTTATCCTTATACAAAGTCAAACCTCTGCAAGTGCCTACGTCCAACAATTTATTACTTGAAACGCCTCTGTGGAAAACATCCTCTTGAGCACAATAATATTTATATAAATTTTCAGTTTTGATAAATAAAAAATACAAAAGTATAAATCGAGTAAATTAATTGAGCAGTATACTCAATTCGTTTTAGATACTGCCATAATTATCTAGAAAACTTATTATGTCTACTAAAAGTATTTTGTTCTCTTTTTCGGGTTAATAGTTTCATACGCACTCACAGTTGGTACTTGTCTTACCTCTTACTCACCACACATCACAAATACATCCACTTCAAAGTCCGCTAACGGTCCACGTATTTACGGTCGATAAATAGAAGCTGAAGATTGAGACGGCAACTCGACAGAAATAAAAACTCTCTTCTAATGAACCTGATGAGATCACTATTGGCTCGCAGCACGCGTGGATCTTCTCGTTTACAGTTTCGAGGGACGAAAAGTAGCGCTGTAAATCAGTGTTTCGCGCACTATTTGCATGTGCGCACGTGCTAGCGTGATTTATGGAGATAACCGAAGACGCGTAATAAACGCCGTTCGCGTGAGGGGTGACGAACCAGTTCGCGCGATCCAAATTAATTTTTCTGGATTCGTCCATAAATTTTTATACTTTTCTAATTTAATTGCTCGATTGCATGGTCTTGGAAATTTGCATATTTCGCCGTTAATTGAAACGCGAGGCCGAAAAATATCGAGCGCGGAGCGCGGCATGAATGGGCATAATGTTTGATATATTGTTTCCGGGCGGTAATTATGAACTTTTTGCGAGAGCAATGTTTTTTTTCCATTTTCGATTAAAAAGATCTTTTCACGACGGACAATTAATAATGCTAATTCGTCATCTTGGAAAACATAAATCAATAAAATTAATGATTTCCCCCGTTATTTTCTAAATCCTCTTAGTTTTGCTATATATACATAATGAAGCATAAGTGACGCATTCATCAAGATTATACTAGGGGATATTTTAGGTCCGTTGAAACTATTTAATGTTATTAAAAGCTTGTAAATTTTCATCAGCACATAAAAAAAAATTGTATATCTCAAGATTATAGAGTTCAAAACATCGACTGCACTTAATCACATCCTGACGTATTTAGCCGTCTTACAAAGGAAGCATAATGTTTAATCTTGCAAAAATGTATACATCAAGTGCCCAGAGTCAGGTGTAATATCGATAAGCGGCGCTAAATCGCGCGAACGTTTCACTTCGTCAATCGAGCCGTTCAATCGCGTACAGCCGCGAGACGCGTATATAATACAGACGCATTAATGTTAGACGCGCTCCGATGCATCAAATTAGTTTCTGCGAATCGTGAACCGACAGCTTCGTGGAAAGCGGAAATTATTTGAAATTTAATTAATAATGCCCTATTATTAGCCGATTTAGGTTATGCCGTTACTTTAATGAAATTATGTGATAAGTGCATCGTAAAGCCGATGCGATGGGAAGAATTTCTCAAATTACTTTTGAAAGAAAATTTCTGAGTAGATGATGTTTCATCTAGGTACTTTGAAGTTCTGAGATGAAGCATTAAATATAAATGTTTATTTGAAAATAAATGAATATTTTGTTAAATATAACAGCAATTATTTAATTATAGAATTACATTTCTTAGGAAGATCATATATTTTGTTTAAGATATACTTCTAAACTTTGCTGAAAGCTATTTTATAGAAACGGTACTGATCGTAGTTGAGAAATCAGATAAGGAAATAAGAAAAATTGAGCGGGAATATAAGGTTTTTTTAACTTCATATTCGCGAACGTACAAATCCCTTCGGAAACCTATAAATCCACAAGGAAGTATTCTATCATTCGTTTTTCTGTAACGCCGGTGAGTTTATTACATAAAAGTAAACCGTACCTACAAATGAGATTCTGTTGATAGAGAGATGATTTTTATTAAATATTTTTAATCTGTAATAGAAAACTGAATCGTAAATCAAAGCTACGCATAATTTTAAAGTTCTATGTTCACAAATCATACTTTAAATCTTTGTCTTGAACACAATATCAATCAAAAACTATTTGCCAATGTCTATTTACCTCTTAACGCGTCTAAGTGAAAACTTGTCACTGCCCACATTTTACTTTCCTTCCTCATTTTACTCGTAAAAATGAGAAACCCCACAGAATGCAGCGACGGAAAACCTGAAAATTGAAAAAAGACAATTCCAGCCTGACCATTTACCTCTCACAACTGCAATATTTATAAACGGCGGTAGGAGCTCGCGCGCATTTGCATGCGCAAACGGCATGCCGGTGCATCGGCACATCAAGTACCGAAGTTTACGGCGCGCAAGGTCAGCTAATCAGATGCAACGACAGCAGGAGCAGCAGCAGCAGCCGAGTTTCACGTGCGTGCGCGCATTCGGCGAAAACTTTTCTAAAAAGAGATATCGCGGGATGACATTAGTATTCAGTGCGCTCGCGCAGACTCATCAGCGCGCGCGCGATCCGCGATGACGAGTATGCCTCCGTACTTCCACGCTTTTTACGAACGCGAGTCATCGACGGTGCGTACGCTTTACGTATATATACGTATATATGTATATTTTTCTTCGGTACCCGCGGAATACGAAAACGTCCTGCTTTTCTCGTGGCTCACGTATGTGAGGAATGGATCGGGACAACGATTGTCGTGGTACGTTGCGATGAGAGTTTTGAAATTTTATAGACTGGATTTTCATATTAATCGGCGCTCACGAACAGAGCGAGAGCTTTTCGTAAATCTGAGGACAGCTGGTTGATCGACAACTGACTGGGTGATGAAAGCTTTTTTCGGAGGTTTATAACGGCGATTACTGTGAAACTGGTTTCAGAAAAGTATTTTGAATTTTCTTGTATATTTTAAAATTGTTCTTTGTCATTTTCATTAGGATATATTATATATTAAAGTAAATTTATATAAATTCTATTCGCACTGAAAGACATAAATAAAAAAAAAATTAATCAAATCAATTAATCATACAGCAAGGGTTCATGGGACAAAACAAAGATTATCAATTTATGAAAATTTTTAAGTAACTATGGTTTCGAATATTTCTATATTATATGCAAATTGATACTAACTAGGTTACTTTTTTAAAATTTTTTATATCATAATTGGATGAAATAATATCTAGACAGATACTTTTATAGGCTCTATAAAATAAAATACTTTTAATATCACAGTAAGGTATTCTTAATGGTAAACATCTTTTGATAGTACACACCACAACATCCATTCTTTTCATATAAATCTTTAAATAAAATTTATCCGAAATCATTGAATTTGACGAATATTAAAAAAAATAAGAAATTCGACAACATCTTCTTAAAGTTAAATCTCTTATCCTTTCCAGACAAATATGCACGCGTCGTTTCCGTACGACGGCGGCCGGAATAGCGGCGGCGGTGGCGGAGGCGGGGGTGGAGGCGGCGGTGGCGGAGGTGGCGGCGGTGGAAGCGGCGGAAGGGGCGTCGACTACGGAGCGGTAAGACGCCCGGACGCGTTACTGCCGCCACCTGGCCTCGACCAGACCGACCTCGTGCTACACACCAGTCTCGTGGACGACCCCCAGGTGAGCGACGATGTACGTAATCGCAAAAATGCCGAGCATTGTATATTCTATTTCTTATTCACATATGCTCTTTTATTTTCTAGTCCTTATCGTAGTATATAAGGTTTTTAAAATGGGGACGTATAAAGGACATTTTTTCAAGAATATATAGTTATAATGACATTTCGATAAGTAATAAAAGAAGGGATGCCTTTGAGGTATAATACCTAAAGTATGTCCTGATAACGAATATAGCGTAAAAAGTGTAAAGTTTTTAAAACAAAAAGTACAATAAAGCCCGCTTGAATTCGTGAAAAATGTCGTTAAAAATGTCAAAGTGCAACATGAAAAAAAGTCTCTCAAAACGTCGGGAAAATTGTTGTCGTTCATACGTTCCCATGATCTCGCCAAATGCAAACGTTCACGTTGGGAGACACGTATTTTTTGTGCAACATTCATGAGGAATGTACTTTCATTTTTAAAATAATTCCTCGAGACGAAAAGCCGAGAATTACCGGCGCGCGCACAAAGTGAGAGTACGATCGTAAAACAGATCGTTGTTATTTTCGCTCGCTTGCTCGCGCGCGCGCGCAAACGAGAGAGCGAGAGTATAGAGCTTTGTTGCGGCTGCAAAACTTTTTCTTATTCGCCCGCGTCGCAATCGCATAGTTCCGAGTCCGGTGGTTATCTCGCCGAAAATTCCAAAGTATGCGTTGGTCCCCTTTTAAAAATACATAAATTTACGGGATTTTTTGAAAGCTGCAGCAGCCGCCGCGACAGAGTTATTTCTCTCCCTCTTTCTGTTGCGCAATAATGCGGGAATGAGACTGTTCGTTTCTCAAATTGACATAATTTGCTTGTAAAGTACTAACGATCGTTATATTACGCTGGGAAAAATCATTTAATCTTATTAGACTTGTGAAGGAGCCAGACAGTTACACACTTATATACAATTTTCGGAGCACAGAGCGATCCCTCGCTGCGCGCGTGACAAGCAAATAACGTGAAATTACACTTTTTTTGACATTAATAACAGTGTTTATACCGCGGCGACAGCGTATGATAACTAAAAATTAATTTTCTCAGTCTGTATAATTACAACTGTACAAATATATGTCGTGTGTGCCGTAATCACAATGAACTTTTTCTGTCCATTCTTGTAGAACACAAACGTGGACGACGGTGGCTTCATGAACGACCTGCCGCTCCTGAAAAGTAAGTACCCCTATATGAACCTAATAATTCTCGCACCTATATTATGCCCGTGTTCGCGCCCCACTCTGGCGCTGCGGATTCTCGCGCACACTAGTAGAAGAAAGAGAAACATGGGGAGGGTGTTGGCATAAGAGTCCACACCACACGCCCGACTCGCCGTGTATTACCTGCTTATTAGCCGACAATGCGCCATGCGACACCGAGTCGGGCATGATGCAGGATCCCGACGGCTCATGGGGCACGGGAGCCAGCCTCCGCCCGACGCCACGTGATGCCATGAAATTTTTTTTATTATTCGTGATCTGAAATCTTTGTCGAAATTTTAGTAAAAAGTAAATTAGAGTATTTTTTTATATCTTTATAATGAGAAAAAGTTGTAAAATCAATGTGTTAACGATATATATTTAAAATGTGCAAGCGAGCGCGAAAAAGAAATCAAAATACTCTCTGCACATCTATACGGACGCAACAGACAACGAAAGATTGGCTACAAAGAGAAAAGGCCCGCAAAGCAGAAAGCACGTCAGCTATGACAATAGGCTCGAAGACATAATAAGCAGTTCGAAAAAAGCGAGACAGAAGCACAGACGTGTAGAGAAATGAGGAGGGAAGCGCGAGGTGTGTAATAAACGTACCTACTTACATACTCGACAGTCGAAATAGAGAGCAATGATGGCGATGGTGGTGGTAGTGCGTGCCCGCGGGCGAGTCGGATTTCGGCATTGTCATTGTAATTTCTCGCGAGAGTTTTTCGGGGCGGTCTCGAGCACCGCGGGGCGCACGCTATACAGATGGCTGTTTGTTCGACTGTACGTCAACTAGGGTTATTATACGCCTCGTTACTCTTCGCGCCATGTACTAGCGTCCGATTTCGAGGCGTCGGTTTGCGCTCTCGCTTTTGCGCGCCGTTTTTCCCGAATGCGTATACCCATATATGCCTACATATTTTTCCCGAATAGGTAAGCCGCGAAAGTAAGTTTGGGGAGAAAGACAGGGAGCGGGGAAGCCGATACGGTTTGAGGTATTTCCGCTCCGGATTTGTGGATTGGGAATTGAATGTAGACGTTTAGAGGGCCTTTTGTGTCTAATCGTTACTGTGTATGTAATATTATTCGTATTTTGTTGGATATTTACATAGATCAATGAGAATGTAGTTTACGATATTTAATATTTTGTGTATTGCTATGATATTCAATGTACTCTGGAGAGGGCGATTATTCTCTGTCAGATGCTAGAGTATAAAATATTAGTAAAAGTTTTAGCGACAGGCTGAAATGCTGTAAGCGTATATTAGAACCCGACACAACAACGAAACTTTCTACGAATGTACCGCAATTCTTTCGGCTTCTGAATATTCAGCACCGCGCGCAAAAACATGATCGATCGCTCCGGACAACTCGCGGAAACCCATATGAAAATAGGTCTTAAGGGACGCGTGCCTTCGAGCCGCTCGCTATACAGCGAATATCTCTCGGCAGCCGAGAAAACGGGAAGAACCGCGCGCTCGCGGTGAAATAAAAGGATATCTCTCCGTCAGTGCAATTGCATAACCGGCTCCGGGGGCCGTCGATCTTTCCGCGCGAGCCGCGCCTTTCTTTGAGCCGGGGCCGCGTGCGGCTGCAATCGCAAAAACTTAATTCGCCGCTCGCGCGGAAAAACTCGCGGCGACGCACGACATTGAAAAATATCGCGAACGCGCCTGCACACGGGGATAATCGCGCGGCTGACCCGCGCGGAAGACAGAAAGCGAGAGAGAAGCTATTATATGCTTCGAGAGAAAGAGAGATGACAGTGAAATAGGCGCCGGTGCGCGCGCGGATTGAGATGCCGGTCATCGGAATTGTCAACGAGAGCTCGGAGGTTTGTGTATAGGTACAGGATGAAAAAAGTGCGGTTTCTCGTGCTGGAGAAACTATTTTTTCAAGATTTGTTAAAAAAAAGGACGAGAGTGACGTATGAGCGTGGAATTGAATTGGGAAAGGATAGAATGAAACAACGTTGAACGATGCTTGAACGAGCTATGTATACAGATTGTAACTCGATGCCATTTAATTATCTTTAATAATTTAGTTTAATTTTATTAATTTATTCTAAATATTTCTCTGTTAAAACCCGGCTGTCAACGCAGTAATATTCAAAGGTTATTAAATATACCAGGTACAAAGTCTATTGTATTGCAGTTCTGCTATACATATACAATTTTTTGCTCGTACATTAAAATAAATCACTTTGTACCAGTTTTGCAAGAAAAAGCGGTAATGCGAAGTCTAATGAAGTAATTACAGGCATGTTTTTTAACGTAAATGTTATAAGAGTAATTAGAATACGCGCTTTACGACTGCGGGGTAACGATAATGAAGAGTAACTAAAATCTCAACTGGCATTTACCGTCGCTGCGGCGAGCTCAATAAGTTTTCAAAGTCGTCTTTTATTAATTGCGCGGTGCCGTTAATGACAGCAAGAAAGTCAATAATTCCGTCGACGCATAAATAAACCCATAAAATTCCCTCGAAATATGCGCATGCATAATTGCGAATTACCGAGAAGTTTTCAGCGGTGTACTGTATATAACTATACTAATCAGAAAAACGATCCTGTTTCAGTACTTATGAATTGAGGTCAGACATATGCGAAGATTCGTCCGAAATCTTCACGATTATACAATATTTTGCCGGACAAAATTTCTCACCATCTCGAAAGTAAAATTGGATATTTAAATATTTGAAAATATTTAGATTAGTGTACCATACAAATATTTGTTTTCGAACACGAGAACAATTTTAAGCAAAATGATTAATATCTCAATTTGTACATCTGGCATCTTTACACGCGTCTCAAATTCCGCGGCACTTGTATAAATAATCCTTGCACCGCGGCGGCTCCTCTCTCACAGGTGCGCACGTATACACCTTAAATCGCGCAGACGAAAATAAACCACCCGCCGGACTCTTTTGTCTCGCGCTCACCGCGCGCGCGCGTGCGCGTAACGGTACCGCCAAATTAACGAGGAAATTCTCGAAAGCCATAAAAAAAATCTGCCACGCGTTCCGCGAAAACCGTCGCGTTCTCAACGCTGTCTTCTTTGCGGTCGCGCGGCATGCACGAAATTCGCGTCACGATCGCTTTCCGCGCGCGCTCTTCTCGTTAATCCTCCCGCGAGAAGAAAAGCGCAAACAGGTGAATCACGCGGCCGAATAATGAATCAGTCGGTGCCGGCTCTCGCGCGTTTTTATTCCCTCGCTTTTCTCTTGCCGAGCGTAAAGAATCCTTATCGGACGTCGGATTTTTCGTTGACGTCATCTCCTTTACGTTGAATTGCACGTGTGGCCAACAACCTGCACTCAGGAGAAAGATATAAGTCAGAGAGCTGAGTAAGATATGCGTTCGTCGGACAGGAGAGTATCTTGTTGTTATGTGGGTCACATCCGTTTTTTTTTTTTTTCAAAGAGGGATCGAGAATTCGAATCGGCGATAATGTTGTGATTGTAATTACAATGTAATTATTACAATGCAGATGCGCGCGCGGATAATTAATCTGTTATAAAACTTGATGGGCGTGTTTTACACTTCGAAAACGGGTGATCGATAAGAACAGCGCTGAATTTCCGGACAATATACACGTGTCGATTTTTTGTTCACAAAAAGGGACTTGTTTCTTAAGTATTAACGATTAATGTAGTTAATGCACGAGAATACCGAACTCTTCATTTTTATAATAAGAAATAGAAAGTTAAGCTACACGGACGAAATCTCCATATCACTATAATATACTATATTCGTCAATGACAGTGTACAAGTTTGAGAATAAACATACATTTTTTAGTGTTATTCATTCAGAAGGTAATTTGACCACTTAGTTTAATTTCCTTTTTACTTGCGTAAAAAATTATGTCAACTTTCTCATAATTTGATGCCACCTCCAAAACATAGCCACGAGATTAGACCTAGAAAGTAGTCGACCCTACATAAGGATCAACAACGCAGTACGCACGCAGACTATCATTTCACTATATAATCCATTCAAACGACACGACACGCGGCTTATCATCAGTACGCATCCAATCTCGCAAGCCTCGCCATTTGTTTTGATCAAATCGTCAAATATCTACTCTCGCGCGCGTGCGCACGCGCAGTAAAAACCGGGTCGCTTTCGAAAAGAAAAAAAACCAACGACAAAATCATATCGCGCGCGTGCTATCATCGTCGAGAGATGAGGGACGCGATTGAGCCATTCCTAGAGCGCGGGCCCGGGAAAGGGACGAGATATGCCATCGCAAGCGACTTTTCAGGGGATTTTCACCATTCCAAATTGCACGCTGTCTTTATATACTACGCGCGATTTGTCAATTTTTCTAGTGAAAGTCGTGTTGCGTCATCGGGGCCTGTGACGATGTAGTTTTGAGTTTTAAATCGTGCGTGTATCGAGAATAATTAACTCGGGACGATTGTATTTCGTCGCGGTGAAATGCTGCGTAATGATATTCAAGGATATAAAGTTTCAAGCGACGGCGACGACGGCGAGGTGAGTTTTTCCGTCAGCGTAAGCACCGGTGATTTAAGCGTGCAGAAATAAGTTATACCACAGAGAAATGTGTACTATTTATTCTCTCGACTGCTTTACTTTGTATGTTGATGCCATAATGTGTTAACCACGTAGCGCGTGCTCTCGCTTGAAATACACTATTAAATTTTTATTAATACTTTAAGAAGATGGGATTTTTTTATAAATTAAAGTACAATTCATATTTCATCTTTATGTAACCACACACATGCGAGAGCTTCAAAACCGTGCCCTGATTTTTTTTCGCCTCAATTTCAATTTTGATACGCGCCACACGCAATTATCCATTACCGTCGATTGTATCTCGAGGAAAAAATTAAAGTACGCCCCCCTCTTTCTCTCTTCGCAATTAAACTCCCGCTCTCCCAATTACCTTTCGATATCGAAAAAAAAATTGACGAGCGACAATAGAAAGTGTAGCGAAAATCCGAACCGCGATATTAATCACGCGCGGCCCGGCAAAGGTCAGCTTGTCCGTCAACTTCGAGTGTGTGTGTGTGCAAGTATTATACTTGCGTATACACATTTATCAAGACGCGCGTTCTTTCATGATGGGGAGCTTAATTTTCCCGCGCTTTCTCCTGTCGAAATAAATAGCCGGGATGTGTACTTACGATCCGTACTTTTCAATTTCGTATACTTCGCTTCCACGCCTTTACAGTTTTTGTGTATACATCTGCGGCGCTTAATAAAAGCATGCGGTGATTTAATGTGTTTTTTGTGAAACTTGAAAATAATTTTGGTGTTTTTACATTAAGGAAGTATAATGGTTGGTACATATACCTTTTAATGCAAAAATTTCCTTAAGACGAGAGAATGTAAATCAACAAGCACTTTTAATAATTTGCTCAAGTAAGCGAACAGTTAAGACATGTTGACATCAACGACTTGAGCCCCATAAAAGCGATATTGATTTATACCGAGAAATGATTTCTTTATTGTGTAAATTCCATTCATGTGCATGCATGTATATCTTCTGTACAGTTTCACTTCTTTAAAGCCAAGTGTTCTCGAACACAATAATCTACAGGAACCTTAGCCCTGCTTGAGCGAACAAGCACAACCCATCGGAATACACATCGATTGCCAGACAGCAACGCACATGTACGCATGTGTACTCACGACTCCTTCGTTTCTTCCTATACGCAGCTGCGGGAGACGCGCAGAGGCAAATTGCGATCGGCCTGATCGAGGAGAAAAATGGGCGGCGAATTAGAGACGCACGCGCGCATCAGCTCGGCTTTGAAAATGACGTTTCAATTACGCGTAAATCACGCCGATGATTTGCTCCGCGCTGTTTATACACGCACCGCGCGTTACCGTTAAAGCAGATTAATGGCCGGGAGATTTCGCCGCCGACGTAGCGCGCGCACATCTGTATGTAGGTATTATACTCGGTCCGTTTATTTATTGCGGCAAGCCGGCGGGATCGAAGACAATGGTCGCCTGACTGTCGCTCGCGCGCGATGCTCTTCTCTCTCTTTCTGTCGGTGAATTAATTGTTCCGCCGTTGCGCGGCTTTTCCATTGTTTTTGAGACCGTCTCGTCGCGGCTAATTTTTGTCGTGTTCACGAGAGCAGCGGTCGACTGCGTGTAGCTCCGGAATAACGTTTCAGTTTCGAATTGAAGTTGAATCTCGTGCTATTGAATACAATAGTAATTCATTGTTTCGCTGATTTTTAAAACTTTCTTTTTTCAACGTGATGCTTTTGTTAAAGGGTCCAATCAATAAGTACTCCTACAAGACGTACTGGATTAAAAAAAAAGTAAAAAAAAAGCGTTGTTAAATACGCGGTATTATGTCGATAGTTTCTTAACGATTTCCAATTGCGAGGAAAAGTCGTGCTAAACAGATGGAAATCGTTGCCAAACGATTTTCCGAGAAAATATAATTAGTTCCAGGTTGTAATTTAATTATTTTCGAGTGCACTAAATTATTTAGTACGTTTACGGAAAGCGCAGAGCGACAACTTGCACACGGCGTTTGATATTGATCCAGTACCAGTTTAGCGACATCGGCATCTCATTATCATAAAAGTATCATTAAAATACTGTTCTGTTTGTACGTTTGTATCAAAACGAGTCTCTTTTTATGTAACCGAACTAAGTTTCTCAACATGGGCGTGTCGGGCGCAAAAAATCCGTCCCGAGATCTTTGGACACATTAATTATTGCGACGTAGAAATCAAGACGCAACTGTCAGCTGGTACACAATCGGATAGGACTGAAATGTAATTGTCGATTTTATATTGATTAGCTTCTTGCATCACCTTTTCTTTACATAAAATTTATGACGCTGATTTATTATTATAAAATATTGAATAATTTTATAAACTTTTTAGTATATTTCTAAATAATTTCCCACTGCGAATTGATTGCTGTATAACTTATATACGTAACTATGTCAATAATTGATCAAATTGCCTAGTAAACTGTATCACCCCAACACTGCGACTCTAACCAACTCAATCACAGGTAGCAACCGAATATTCCATTAAAGCAAATATTATCGCAAATAGCCCATCAAAGTGGGCTCCCCGCATGTAAACTCGCGCTTCTCTCTCTCCTTTTACATAAGCCAATCGGTCCTCGCACCCATTAGACTCTCACTCGCGCGCGTGCGCTCAACATGGGCGTGTTCCAGAAGCGCGAACCAGCACGACGCGACGAGCTCTCGCGCTTGGAAAAAATGAAAATACACACGTCGCGTCGCACATTAATTTTCAACGAGAGAGTGAGCACGAGGGAGAGAAAAAGGCCGGCGGATCGGACAAATGGCCGCCGCCTCGATATGGCTGCTGAGGCGCGCGTATAAGGCGCAAAACCGATATCGGGTTTTTGCCGGCGCGCACCGGCCGGAATTAGAGGTAATTAATCACATTCGAAGGGAGGAGGAGGGTGGGGGACACGCGACGATATGTTTGACGCGGGCGAGCACGTGTTTCTGTCTCCCAGCCCGAGGTTTACGAAGACGGCGGCCGGGAAACCGGGATGGCTAGTACGGCGAGGTGCTTGGCTTTTATTGGGAGAGGTTCGTGCCCATACGGCAGAGATTCGATTTTTATGGGGTGGTTCGCTGCCGGCGGCCGCGGTATTATATGGCCTTTCCGATAGTGCTGTGATGGTGAAGAAAACTTGATCGGTTATGTGATCGGGCGTTAAAATGAATAAACGGTTTATTCTATTAAAAACATAAATTGTATATATAAGAATTTTTCTTGTCATACGAACTTTTTTACGAAATTTTTATTGAACGTTTAAAACTAAAAATAACTTAGCTATTCGGTTATTTCAATTTCGGCATCTTTTCAGATCATTTCCTGGCACAAAGTCACTCGAAACGTGTACAACCACACAATCTACACACCTCAAATTTGAAACTCGCATATATTCAGATGAACCAATCGTCGGCAGCCCTATAACCATCGGCAAGAATCAATCTCTCTCTCTGTCTCCAGCGAGCATCTCGCGGATAAACTGCCGGCGAACCCTCGCATCCGTCGAAAGAAAAGCTTCCGCCTCTGCTTGAGCTCCCCTTCGCGCCTCGGTAATTTCCAATATCCTTAGTCCCTCCTTTGCACGCGCGTGCACACGCACAATTTTCGCGCTGGCATAGGGAGAGAGACTCGCTCGGCCCCTAATCAGTGCCGCCGGAAACGGACCAATCGAATACGCTCGCGCGACTTCTCGACCCCTCGGACTGGTAATTTCATTAGAGGGAAGGATTTTATGGATCTGAGAGAGACCCCCCGCGAGGAGAGGCGCGTGAACGGGTGGGATGGGCCAGCTGATTCGGGGAGAGGTCGGGCGGATGAAAGGTTAATGATTTTTCGCACTCACAAAATGGAGTACGGCAGGGGTCGTGTTTTTCGAACTGAGGTGCCTTTCATGGCGGATAGTCTTTTGTTGCCGCGGCAGTTGCTGGGAACCAATGGATGCTCACAGTCAATGACAAGTCTTTTTAATATCTGCTGGAAATAATTTTGATATATCTTTATTGTATATCCTGCGCGGCAAAATTTATTTTAATATTATAAAACGCTCAGTGAAAAATTGATATTTTATCATAATTTATATGTATTTCTCGCTTTCTATTTTCTATATACTAAAGTTTAGAAACTCGGCATGTGTTCGATATATCAAACCCTTTATCATGCAAAATTTTTAAATTAAAAAGTAACTGTTTTCAGCGTCGTAAAAAAACGACTCTGTTAATTTATTCAATGACAAGAGCGTTTTAATTAAATCAAAAGACAATGTCATATAGAAATTTCCTTTCATCCCGATATACAATGTTGGCTTAGCGTGAAAACGCCAAACTAGACATGCAAAATCACTCGGGACGAAAAGTTATTTCACGCAGTATAATGCGTCAAAACCGCCATAAAAACCTCTCCGATAAAGCGCCTCGCCATCAGGCCGAAACAATTAATTCCTATGGGCTCCCCTCCGCCACACTACAGGCGCGCAATAATCAAAGTGTACATTTTTTGCAACTTTCTACTTCAAAGTCACTGACCACATGTGCCAGCTCGCAAGATTTTTCGCGCGTGAAAATACAGCTACGCAAGAGAGAGAGAGAGAGAGGAAAAAATTAATCGAACACGCATTTATAATTAATCGAGGGATAGAGCGAGAGAGACTACGATCGATAAGACTTACGCCTTTACGTAACCATTATTATAATGCCCATAACCCCGATCTCGGCCGATACGCTCGTTCGGTATATATATATACTACGACGCGCCACGCGCTAGAATGGAAAGAAGTGACGCGCGTTGCTTTGTCCCGTAATTACTTTTGAGATTAAAATTGTTTCGCACATCGCGTCCGTTCACCTTTCTGTCGACGCGAGCTATATCTAGGACGATATTGTAGTCTATACGCGCTCGCGAGCCTTGGTCAATCTTGCGTCACTTTATTTTCGTGTGCTTGTACGTAATTACGAGTATGTACGAAAGGTTAATATCGATTTGATAAATGCTGAGCGTTCCAAGAGCCTGTGTTTATGTAATTCGAGTTTGCGTAAATAAAGAACTACTTATTTTTATATCCCTGTTTATCCGCTCGGTCTCAAACAATGAGCGTGGCATTAAAAAGTAATTTTAGTTCAATTTTCAAACCGAGTATTTGGTTTTTGCAACACACTTGCGGCCACTGTGTGTATTTAGCTCCCATTAAATATAACTTATCAACTCGAAGTTCTTCGAATCGAATAAAAATCCTATAATCATAAAAAAGCATGAAAATTTAACGTTTCCGCGTACAGCCCATCTAGTTACGTAAGAAAAGAGAAATGTCGTTAAGGTGAAAAAATCATTCCTCGAAGTAAATGTATATATCCTGACGTCCGACAATAAACATTTATAAACAGCAATAATCCCACAGCGGGCGCAGAAAAGAAACGAAAAACTTTCACTGAACCGCGCCGAGTCGCGAGATATGTCATCTATCAAAAATCTCGTCATCCGCGTAGTCGCACGTGGTGCGCCGCGTCTCTCGAAAACTCGCGCCTAAGTGATTCCGTTAATCATTAATGATTATTAATCGTCTCCTCTACAGAGCTCATTATTTCTCTGCTACTCCTTCTGACCTAAGGAATGCAGCTCAGATCCGGAAGTGGCGAATTCCGCGCACGGCCGCGTTATTAATTTATCAGAGTGCGTATAGCACACGCAGTGCAGTGCGCGCCTCGTAATAATCACATCACATAATCTGGCCATAAATCACGCGCGCGCGGTGCACGTTTCGCGCCAAGTCATTAAACTCTCTTTCTCTCCTTCGTGTCCCTCGTGTGCGGGAGGACTCCGCTGTGTAGAGGGTGAAGGTTTTTTTAGAACAAGTTCGCGATGATGATGATGATGAGTAAGGCAAAGTTCGCGTAGATCGGTGAACGAGGGCATTGTTGATGATGGTCTTGTACCGCGAATTTTCCGCTATCGCCGGTTGTTCCTTTTGTTTTGAAAGGGTGGAAGTATACGTCGAGGGTTAATTTTTTGACAATGGATATAGACAGTGCTGGTAGTTATTGAAGCAATGAGATTGGACTGTATCAAGTGGAATTTATTGTACAATTTATAATAGAAAGACCCACTTTAGTGATGTATTTACCTTAGTTCCCGCTGCCAGCCATCAGCACACTCCTCTCTCCTTCTTAATTCTCTCCTCACTCTCTCTCTCTCAGATCAGCACTGTTCAAAAAAGGGCCTTTAAGAGGCATTTCGCGATACGCGCGTAATAACCATAATCGTTGCGCGGGCTCGCGTGGCCCCGGCAATTAGAAAGACGCGCCGTGAGAACATTGAATTCGATATTGGCCGAAACTCTGCGGGACCGGCCGATTAACGGGACCACGAGAGAGAGCGATGATCGAATCGCACGTGCGGACGAGACCTGCTTCCTCCGGCTTCACCGTTTTTTTCTTTTCGATTTTTAATTTTCTTTTTTTTTATTAGCGGATGTAATAAAATTAGAGCTTATTTGAATACGTCGCTGCTGCGGCTGACGATTATATCACTGCTAACAAAATATATGTGAGAACTCTTTTGGGTCGAATAGTTGTGTTACAAATCATCTGATTCGTGTGTATTTTGTAACTGTTGCAGCTTTCGAAGCATCGTTTCGTCATTTTAGAATTGTAGTATCAAATATAATTAATAATAATTAGCGTATTCTCATGTGGAATCCCGCGATGTTATCGAACTATGTCATTTTCAAATCTCATCATATATATTTATATATACCTGAGATCGAGGTCAACTGCCGATCGTTTTCGGATCCAAATTTCTCCCTTCCCATCTCCGCGTGAAACAGTTCAGCGGGACCGGGCGCGTCTTCTAACGAATATCTAATTCATAGCTATAGGTATAGCCATGATTTTTTTTTCGTGACACGTGTGTCGCAAGCCGCACGGGGGGATCATTACAGATCTGTTCGGGGATAAGATCGTCCGTTCGCAGATGGAATATACACGTACAAGACAGCGCGGCGTAAACACGTACACCCGGTTTTTGCGCGCGCGCGCGGCTAGAACCGCTGCCATCTAAAACACATACATTAGTGCGCCTTTACGAGACGCGAGATTAATCTTGATGAAACGTCCGCGGCTGTTATACTTCTCGGGATTTATATGGATCTCGTAAGGGGAAAAATGTAAATGGATTTGATCTCGTTGTCTTTCCGCGTATATGAATGGATCGTCGCCGGATAAAAATCGGGATCATAAAGTAATTTTACGACTATGAGGTGGATTTATAACGACGCGGCACGAGCGCGTAATATCTAAATAATTTCGCGTTTAAGAGCAAATATATTTTCTCCCGGCGGCCATTCGAGAGAGCTTATTTTGACTTGAATGCGTTTACTTTCTTTATTTCCTCACTCAGTCTTTCACTTGGCTTTTTAAATTATATGTTTATCGAGTTAATGTATCTGACTTTTTATATGAAGTAATTTCACAAAGTTATGTTAAATGGTGTATAAAATGATTCTTCAGATATTAAAATTAAAAAGTACACACAAAAATATACAAACAGAAAGCATACTTATATCCGAAAAATATATGTCATGCGGTTTGTATTAAAATATTTGTCTTGAGTGTAAAAGTGTTATGTTGCATGCTTTTAATTATTAATTTTTTAAATTCGAATACTGAGCACAAACTCATGCCTTGACTCTACGACGTATACAATTCACGGGCACCTGTTTGGATAAGATCCCGAATAAGAATGAGAAGACAATAAAAGAGGAACACACCTTACTTGAGTGTATATACAGGAGGAAGATAAAAGACGCGCGCGTGAAAGTATAAACTGGTCCGGCGATGCTTTCTTACTAGCCTTTTTTTCGCACACACATCTCTTGCGCGTCGTTTCGCAATGTAGCGGAGCGCGCGCGTGCGCCAATCATTTCCGCGTCATTAATTAAATTCGTAAGGAAGTTAACTCGAAGACACATTCACGAAAGAGAAAGAAGGAGGGGAGGCCGGAATAATACATGAGCGCGGCGTGTGAATGAAATCAAAGCTTCGTCTTCTCGGTATAAGTCGCGCGAAAACCGGGTCACGATTACTAATGCCTATTTTTTTTCCTCTCTTTCGAGTCTTTCTTTCGCCGTTATTAAGAATGAATCATTCGAAATATACATATATACAAGAAGCGTTTCACGATGACATTTCTAACCCTTTCGTCCTTTTTTATTGCTGTAATTGTAAATATAACAATTTATTTGTATGTTTTCAATACAGTTGTTGTTTATTTATAAGCAATTATACATCTGATTTATCGTTCTACAACTACATCAAGTTAAACGAATTCAATTTATAGTTTTAAAAGCATACTTAAATATATGTATAACCTATATATTGAATTGCAAAAATTAAAAGCTACGACCGCTCTAATTAATCATCGGCACGATGCATTACGGCGTGCAACGCGCAATGCGCCGTATTTCATTTCCGTTTTACTTTCAGCGTACGAGCGCCGCGCGACAGGTACCTTTTTCTTCTTCAATTAGTCATATTTCTTCATTAACGACGAATAAAAGCGAAAAATATATAGCCAGCCGCGTAATTATAATGTATCGATAAATCAAGCGCGCGCATACTGACGATTTCACAACTTTTTTTGTTGCTCCTTTTCTCCCTCAAAGCCAAATCGAATAAATTAATAAGCTCGAGACGCGCGGAGGACGCTAAACAAAAGTGAAAGACACTAGAGAGAGAGTGACGTCGTTTGAGAAGTGACGAATTGGGGCGTAGGACGTCTTTATGTGCACGCGAGACGCGCGCTCTCGTCCTCGTTTCAACGACCGGGTGATAAATAAGCCATTAAGAACTCATTTAAAGTGAATAGCTTTACAATGACACTAGGTTACACCGAATATGAGTTCTCGGAGTTTCTCACGGTTAAATTTTCGTTAAAAGGTGCCCGATTGTACACAGATTTTTGTGTTTCAACAATTACTACAAGAGATAAAAGTTGAATAATATAAATCACGTTAATGATTTTTTTGTTCTTATAATATTATGAAAGTGTTTGCTCTTACTAGATTGATCCTTACGTTAAACTCCGATCTCATACATCTTATTTCTTTTTATACAGACCGACAAATCACAGCAATGCTTTCATTACAAACTCACGTGTTCCATTTTTATTATTTATAGACTTCTACCCTGAAACCTTGAATGCGTAATACGCGTAATAGTACAATTTTTTTCCTCGCCACGAATAAATTCTCCCATTGCGAAATCCATTTTTCGAGCGTATATACATATACACAAAAGACACGAGTTTTTCGCGGATGTCTTTATACGCGCACTTGCGACAAGATTTACGATCGTTTTACGTGGAAGCGAAATGATTTTTAATATCGAACGCGTGAGAAAAGCTGCGCGCGCAGGCAATAAACGCGCGCGCACGCTATCAATGTAAAGTAGTCGCTGGGAGGCTCGCTAGTTTCGAAAGGCTGCACTTAGAAGTGCTAAATACACTACTTGCAAGTTGTTGCCGGGCACAGATTTATACCGCGCATTTGAATGCGTCAAGTGCAGCGCACTAAGTGTACATTGTCTCTCGGGTATTAATATTTACGAGGATTTTTGCCACCGTATTAAGTGCACTGCCTCTGCGTTAACGTATTTTCTATGTTATCAATACTAGAATTAGTATTGTAAATCGAGTATATCGTACTTACTTTCATTTAAAAAGTTATTTTACTGCTATACCTTGAATATTTACGTTAATGAAAGTGTATTCTGAATTTTCAGAACTTTTCCAGCACCGTGGCTAATATAATATTTTCCAAAGCTCTAATAGAATTTAGCTTATTCGAGGATATATTTACGAGCTAACGATGTAATCTGTTGCCTGTCAATCAGATCTCCAAACGTTTTTGATATCTTATAAGTGTAGTAACGGTCCCCTGTGAACTCCCATAAAAAATAATCACGCGGATACGTGTCCGACCAGACACCTTCATTGGTAAACTCAAAATGTCCAAATCCAATTACACGCTTGCACCATAAACTTTTTTTTACCTTTTCACGTATAGGCTACTTTTTTCCTAACGACTCAACGTAAATTCCTTTTGAGGGTTTTACTCCCGGCACTTTGATCGTAATTCGAGGATTTTCACTTTCCCAGGATAGGCACTTTCCTAGTCTTATTTATCGACACTTTGTTAAAGTCGAACCTCATTCGATTTGCATGAATTTCACGGTTGCGGCTTCCAGAGTGATCTGTTGGTAGATTTTACGCGTCGGTATACGTGGCCGTTGGCGTCGGCATTGACGGGTCAATATTATATGAGGATGAAGCTGTAGATAATCTTTTAGGCTAATCTCTGATAATTTGCATTCACCGTGTACTGCCATAACTACTTAGTGGACAGCTTATAATAAGTATGTATAAAATTAACCTATAAATAATAATACTATAAACAAATTTCTTTCGTTGTTTTTTTGTGAAATAGAAATATTATTCATTGATTTTAAATATGTTATGGTTTGTAAAGTTAAATCGACATCGAATAAGCTCTAATTAAAATAAAAAAGTATTCTAGCATAATTAATGCAGATCTAAAAAAAAACTAAGAACCCAAAGAATAGATAAGTAAAAAACTATTTTTCTAAGCGTATGCAAACACTCAAGTATAGGTGGTAACATTTTTTTTTCTTAGCTTCCAGTCCGTCCCAGGGTGTTTACTTAAGAAAACATAGCTTCCAATCTCCATACGACCCGACAAAATACTCAGCCGCTCATCAGAAAAACCTTTTTGGGCCCTGATCGTGCATGGCGAAATTATAGAGTCTGCACCGGTGCACTAAATTCAGAACTACCTTTCTCCCTCTCTCCTTCTCTCCCGCTCTCTTTCTCTCCCTTCTTCCCGAGGTGCATAATTAGCCCGAGTGACAGATTGACGATCCCTTGAGCCTTATTAAAGGCAATGATGGAGTGCATCTGATTTTGCACTTTGTAAATGCGAAACTAATGCACTCGTGTGTGATGTTTGCATCGACACATTTTTATTTATATTAGAACGATTATGTAATTTGTGGTAGCATCAAGTATTAAATTAACCAACTTCAGTACAATTTATTTGGAAATACGGTGTTAGTTATTGCCTCTCGACTTATGACAGATAATGAGGTAAAAAAGATTAGTTACACGCGGAAAACTTATGTGAATCAAAATAAGTACCATTTTTGCAGTTCAACTGATCATTACTTAACATGATTTTGTAATGAGTGTGTTATTAGTAAACTCAGCATATTCTATTTATGATTTATTGGCAATCATACATACCTTGACAATTTATTAGTATTGAAAAAAGTAATACCAATTCTAAGAGAAACCAATTAAAACTTTATCTAAATCGATGCATGTAAGCTTTATTTATGCTATGGAAAAGAATTTCAATATGTACTCTCTCTTTAGAAATACCTACTTAAAAATTATTTTAATTCTAGAGACCCAACGTAAAGATATATAAGTCGAACATTTTATGAAAAAAATAATCGCATGTGAAATTCCATTTACAAAATAGAATATGATGACTGCCATCTATTTCACTGAGATAACCTACTTTAATAAAGTTATTATTAAGCGTATTAAATAAACTCTGACATTAACGAGAACACGTGTACTCGATGCGAATGCAAATTCATATTAAGTATACAAGTACTCAACGCAACGCAGGTGGTGATTAGGACTACTTCAAGATCAGGGAAATCAGTGAAAGTTGCGTAAGATCGCGGAACGTGTATAAGCGTGTTTTCCTGCTCGGTTTGTATTTCGAGTGATTAATTACGATGGGCTTGAACAATTAAAAATCCAGAGCCTTTGTTTTGTACAAAAAAAAATTAAATTTAAATAAGTGGATTTTACATAAATAAAGAACATTGTAAATTTTCAAATGCCATAATCGGAGCATCAGAGCAACAGAGATTTATATACCTACGTATGAAAACATCAGGAATACATATGGAATTTAATATAGCATTATTCTTTGCTTACGTATCAATCAGCAGCAATCGCAGCACTTTATGGAATCTCGGCGTTTCATCAAACCTCGTAAAATTCAATAGCGCGGAAACTCGCGCGCGTGCCGGCACAGAGAGAGGGCGAGAGAGATGGAGAAAATCGATGCGCGATCGATTCCCTATCGCCGCCGCCGCTCCCGGTCTTTATTTCTTCCCCCGTCGTGCGCGTGTTCCCTTTTCCGTTGGAATGAAAATTACAGTCCGCTCCCGAGGCACGATCGCTATTAGGACACAGGCGGCGGCGGCAGTGGCTATAGTGTGCACTCCGGGAGTCGATGAACGCTCGCCTCTCCGTCTCTCTTTTGCTTCTTACTCTCGTCGTTTTTTTCTCGTTTATCGGATATTCTTTGCGGCGTTTTTTTCTTTCGGCGAAGTGGAAGAAATAGGGGGTTCCGTTAGAAGTCATACGATGATAGTTTCTTTAATCTTTGGCGACTATTTTTCGTGTAAATGCAAGCTTTTGTTGATATCGTGAATTATTCTGAATACTGGTACATATAAGTAGTATTTGGGCAACCCAATTTTATTTTGAATAACATCTTGCTGCTGTACGGCGAAATCTAAATATTTTTAAAGCCTCGTGCGCGCTCCCATTTAGCAGCGCATTCCGCCGAATCGAAATGCCGGCCGCTCGTTTGTCCGGAATCGAGTAGTCGGGCAGCAGAGTACTCGAACGCATCGGCGCTCCATTTTTCTCCCGACGAGCGCAGGTACTTACTCGTCTGGCAATAAATCATCGCGTGCCCCTGCGTCCACTCGCTTTTTAATTGATCTTCGGGGCGTGTTCTTTGAAGTGTACTGCGCGAAACTTACAAATCGATGTTCCGTTGCCGAAGTCGGGGAGCGCATGAGTTCGAAGGGGGCGGCGAGACGTAGAGGAATTGAATTTTTTGGTTACGCAGAGAACGGTTCAGTCGATTCTCGAGGAAAGATTGAATGGATTTTTAAAAATGAGGCGTGAGTGGTTCGGCGAGTGCTTGTAATTAATTTTTAATGGCTTAATTATGTATTTAGCTGAATATAATGCGTGTTTATAAACGTATAGCAATTCGTTTAAGTAAAATTTAAATAATATTAAATTAGTTGGGGTACGAATTTTGTATACGTGTCACGTAATTTTTCATTTTGATCAATATTTTTTTTAAAATGAAAAAGTATGTAATTTTACTCGATATCTGAGATAAATTAAGCTACTTTAAATTCACAATAAACAACCTCATATTTAAATACCCTTTGAACAAACAAGAACGGGTGTATAATCATATTCAATTGCTTATTTTGATTAATAGCTTTTCGGAAAAAATAATTATCACAAATTACGCACTAATTTTAAAGCGTCAAAGCATTGACCGACGAATAGCATGGAATTAAGTATAGCATGGAAAAATGTAATAATTATCGGTCGTTAACCTAAAGTTTGCAAAATCAAAAAATACTATTTTATCATGCCAAGCTAAAATATGGTCTATTTATGTAGAATTGTATACACCATTCATTAACATAAATAGTCTCTGCATTTTTAAATAAAAGAGCTTCTTACTAGTAAATGTAGGTCAAATTTTTTTTAAGTAATATAAAGCAATAAAATAATCGAAATTCTAACAAATTTTTTGTGACGAACTAATGGCCAATCCGTTCCCGATTTTTGTAGATTACGCAAAGATAATTTATGCCATATTTCAAGATTATCTAGAAACAAAAGACATTGTTTTCGCGAAAAAAAACCGACGCCAGTCAACAATTCAACAACTCTGCCTAATCCATCAAACCCTCGAAAAATAACACACCCCTTCAAATCGCAATCGGATCCTGAACTCTATACCCAAGGTCAAACACTAAGCAGCACGATTAATTCTCTCCCTCTCGTTCTCCTATCTTTCTCTTTCTCTCCTTTACTCGCAAGTCGCAATATAATTATCCCTAGATCGTGACCGCGGGGCGTGAGCCACGCTATGCGCGTGACAAATTATTTCTCGGCTACTTGCAGCGCCTCTCCGTCATTTATTCGAGCTCTCTTTGCTCGCCGGAAAAGGCCTGCGCATGCGCGCATATACACGCTAATGATTTATGACGCCAGCGAGCCGCGTAACGATGATGATTATCGGATTTGTTTTTGGATCGGACGCGCGAGCACGCGCGCAAACGATAGGATCGCGCCAGACAAGTCTTGAATGTTTATTAATGGAATTTGTTTTAGAAGGATAGCTAAGAAGTGAAAGAGCGACAAGGAAGTTCATTTGTTACGTATTAGAATTATTGTTCTCAGTCGCTGTGACTTTGAAGAATGATTAATGTATCGTGAGTTAAACGGTCTAATGGTTTAGTTAGATTTTTCATTTATTTGAATACTTGATTCTTCGTTTTTTAAATTCAAGACTATGTTCTTTATTCAATACTTTAACATTTTATTACCCAAATATTTCTTTTTTTCTATATTTTATTATAAGAATAATTAATTTCAACACAGTTAAATTTTTATATATTTATGTATTTTTGATTTCATTCAAAACAAGTTCAAACAGTTAAAATTGCGTTACATATTATAATCTTTCTTATATTAATGAAGCCTACATTAAATCAAAAATATCATGTCCTTTAATTTCCTCTCTTTTTGAACGACACTTTTTCATCTTTTTAACCTAGCCCAAGATTATTTAAATAAGCATTTTTTACGTTCACCTTACTTTTTTCGTTCCGCGCATAACCGCGTATACACGCACCCACGGAGTGGCGCATATGTAAAATTGATTTATCTCCTCCCGCAATTTCTCTTTCGAAACGCGCGAAACATACATACGTACACTCGACGGCTCGTAAAAATAAGCCGGATTCGCGGACAGGTGTAGGTATGTATACACGCAAGCAACCGAAAATATAAGCTCCGAACGAAAGGAAAGTAGAAATATTTATCATATGCGCGTGTCAGTCATCAAGAGTCGCGCGGACGTATGCAAATGCGTCGCGCCCGAGCGACAGGTGATCCTCGTGGAGGCGCGCGGGTAGGTAGAGGAATTAATTCGCGCCTCGCGCGTGGGTGCGAGAGACATGCTTGATACGGCGATCCACCGTCTAATCGTTTTTCCGTAACCCGTCGAACGTGCCATTTAATTAATTTGTCCGTGCGCCTCGTGTTAAGGAGGTTGCGTAAAACGTATGCGTTTCGGAATTGACTCTTCACCGGCAAGTGAATGTGAAAGGGGTATGTACGAGAAGTAGAAAGCTGCGCGCGCTTTGGTGAAAAAAAAATTGCGAATCAATGTTCGGATTAATTTGTAATCGTACTTGTTGAGCTTTACGAGCACACAGTGGTAATTAAATGGAAATCTTTTGAACTTATATAATTAGGAGGATGTAAGTCTTTGACGGTTTTGACAATGAAAAATCGAAGAGGCCATTAAAAGCTATATATGCTTTTTATTAACTCTATGGGCTATTGATAATTTCTCGATAAACAGCAACAATTTCCGTTCAATTGGACAGCTAAAATTAAGGAAATTATTGCTTTTAGCAAGTACTTAATTAAGAATATTTTTCAACTATAACGCCAGACAACATTTTCTGCATTATATTACAAACGTCATTTATACATACGCGCACTTCCGGTGCACGTATACCAGTTTAATAACACTCTGGGTGCAAAACGAGCGCCTCAACCAAAATTCAAACAATGTAAATTCTTAAGCATCTCTCTTTCCTTCTAAAATCGATTATATACACTCTTCGCTGCAAAGACTATACGCGGTGCCGGAAAGTTGCTCGCTACTCCTGCCGCGCAAGAATTTCGCGAGCTGATGCTCTTAAAATTGCCCTCATCTCCTCGGACCTTCCATAGCCGTGCAGCTAATAATCTCTTCGGCAATACGTGAGCCGGACTTCCGCTTTCTTCCTCCTCCGCCGCCGCCTGCGCATGCTGAAGAAGGCGAGCGAGCTTATATCTTATCGATATGAGCCGAGGCTTTTGAGCCGAGGCTGCCGCCCTTTTCCCCGATATATTAAGCATTCCGAGGAAGCCGGGGGAAGGTGCGGGCCGATGCAATAACGCCCGGCTATCGATGCATTGTAGGAATGAAAATTCGGGCGAGCGTGAGGCCAGTTGTGCGAGGTAATATTTATATAAGGGATGCCGAGGATGCGTAATATTAGCGAGGCAAGGGGTTGCTGTATCCTTTTTACTTCTTTATTAAGCACGTTATTCGCTTGATGGGTACATGATGCTTGCACAGCATGTGCTATTGATCCAACAAAAATCTTAATTAATATATGAATTTATAATTCAAATTTACATATATTTAAGATCAAAATCAAAGGCGATTTCCGGATCCATCAGATTCTATCGGACGATACAAATTTCTCAGTTGTTACTAATTAAACGAACGTGTAACAAGACTCTCTATAGTCCCATTTAATAACTTAGTATTAGCCTCGAAACATTAAGTACCGTTCAACTTTTTCATTTTCCCATGGATATCATCGCAAGGCACGTGCCCCCGGAAACCGGATAATTGCGGCTTCATCTATAGAAATTCAAAGGCCTGCTCGATGAAATATGCTAATGCGCGGGCTAATCTTCGAAAAAAAGCCCGAAAGATCGCTAGCTAGCCGAGATAACGGTTCTGTATCAAGCCGGGTGGAAAAAAAAGCTACACGCGCCGCTAAAAAGTCACATTCCCCCCGCACGATCGCCAAACTAACGATGGAAAGTACCATTTTGAGCGGCGCTATTAGTGCCAAATAAAAATAATTAAGAGGACTGGCTTGCTGGCGTAGCTTCTTCTTCGTCTCGGAAAAAAGCTCACTTTCACCGTAATGCGCCGCCGCCGCGCGTATTCCATAACGTATATAATATTATATTATGACCCCGTCGGATCGCCTCTCTCGCCTTCTTACCGAGCGACGCGTTGTAATTACGCCGATTGAAAGAGAAAGAGAGAGAAGCTTTCGAGGGAGTTGAACGTTGCGTAGCTCGCGAGCGTAATTGCCGCGCGCCTCTTTGAGAAACTAGTTTTATAGAGGAAGACCTCTTTCGAGGCGATGTTGATTTTGATTTGGAAGTGCGATAAGAATGATAAGCTATGCTAATGCGAGGTTTCTTGGTACGAGTTTAAAAAAAGAACTAAGACTTTTTATTTCTGGATAAGCAATGAATGGAATCGCTTGATTAAAATCTACTTTATATAAAAAAGCACCTGTATTTTTGTTTTGAAAACAAAGTATTTATTTATTTACCGTGATGCTTTATGTACTTATTTGAGCAATATTTTAGACTCTTGGCATTTATTACTATAAATAACAATATTGGAAAGAAAATTACAAGACATTATTTCATATAATTCTGATCGTACATTTCCTCAAAGTTATTGACGTACTTGATGCAAAATATGTATAGAATAATTCTTAAAATTTTACATAAGTATATGATTATATTAAAATTGCTTTATAATAATATTTTAGTAAATTAACTTGAGTTAATTTTCATCGAACCTTTGAATTTATAAGACACGTGCAATCGAAAACTTTCACAATGAATATTTATCGATAAAACAGTTGGATTTTAAGTTATGTAAATTACGCATGCAATGGGGTATACAGTAAGAAAGTGTCTAGTTCATTTTCGCCTGCGTGTCTACTTGTAATTCAATATTAATTTCCCATAATTGCTTCCGATAAATTATGCGTACTGTATGTAAATATTCGGACGACCGATGAGCGATAACTTTTATTTGGGCACAACCAAAAACAGCGTCTTTACAATATGCTGTTACGAGTTATAATGAATTTTCAGATTTAATTTAGGCTTGGCAGATTTTTTTTTGTTCTCAAAATTCCGAGCCACCCATGTATCTTCCATAAAAGTAAAATATTGCGCGATTAAAATGCAAAATAAGAAAGAGAATAAAACGTTTCGAGAATAAAATAGACTTTTTTCCCTACGCTTCATTCATTTGTTTTTGTAGCACGAAAAGATTAATATCCCCGACGCGCTTCTCGTAATCTCTCGTGACATGTTTTAGAAACTAAGTAGGTACTATACGTTTTGTATTTAACTTATATGGGGAATATATTGCGTTTTAATATGAATACGTGAGGAAAAATTTACCTTTACATTTCCGAATGTAGACTGTCTTGTATTTAAATATACGTAATGTTTTAGAATTTTTCGAAACAAAACGTGCATACATTATTTCAACGGATGAAATAATTAAAAAGAAAATCATAAGCTGTAACTAAGAGTAAAAAAAAAAATTAATGAACTTACATCTTGTGCTTCCAGATATGAAATCCTCGGACCGGGGAGACAAGGCGATGCTGACGGGGAACGCGCAGCCCTCGGACGTATTCTGCTCTGTCCCAGGCCGGTTATCGTTACTGAGCAGCACCAGCAAGTACAAAGTCACAGTGGCGGAGGTCCAGAGACGGCTCTCACCTCCCGAGTGCTTGAACGCAAGTTTACTCGGCGGCGTCTTACGGAGGTAAGTTATACATTTATTCCCCCCAGATTTTAACTTTTATGCTTTTCTCCGTCAATTTATTGGAAAGTTGAAAATCCAAAGTTTGTATAAGATTAAGTTTTTTGCATATACATTCTAAATGCACTTTTGAATTTCCTTAAGATATCTTTTCTTCCAACAACATTACCGTACTAGTATATGTATCTAAATAACTGTATTTAAATTGCTTAATAACACGACCGCTTAACCCTGTTTACAACATGTAAAACCACACTCGTTCGTATAATACATCTATAATCCTAAACGCAAAGACAGTGGTAACGCGCATTATAACAAACTTCAAGACAGCATAATCCGCGAGCATTAACATATTACACGTACGCTTTTAGCGCACAATGTCTCACGCGCTCACACGCGCGCGCATCTAGAAAACGTTATTCCAGAAAACGATACGCGCGTACAGAGCGAGACAAGCGCATCGGCAGGAGCGCATGAATGAACGGAGCTCTCTCGCTCTGTCCTTTTCTCGCGTGGAATTCTCGGAGCGTGAATGGACCGTTCGCTCGGGCATTTGCATACGCGCGCTGTCGTCGGGCTATCCGTTTGCAGAGGTTCCGCAGAATCGATGGGAAAGCGAGTTTATCTCGACAGGCTGTAATGACGTCAGAATTCAGAAGCGAATTGAGCTTAATATACCCCGATCGATCATAGTTTGGATATTGGATTGACTGAATCTATTTTTTATTTTTAACAAATAAAAATGGGGACCACGAATTCGTACAAACTGAACTCTTCTAATAATTTGTGTACAATTTTCATCTTACAAGAGCTTTTAAAGTAACTGGAATCTTACTAAATAGTCACCTTCATAATCATTAATATTATCACTCCACTTGAAGAATCTCAAGTTCAAACGCTTTCCCCCTCGTAATTTTTCGAAGTCGACAGTCTCATAATACACCTCTTTTAAATCTCAGAGACGAGGAGATAGGTATATATGGCGTTTTTCCGTGAGACAAGACGCGCGTTAACGATCCTCCATTGCACGCGGAGGTCGCGGATCGTCACGTACCGCGCGACGAGCTCCGAGAACGCGCGGCCAATAATCTCTCGAAATCTACGCTCACCCTCCGTTCTCAATGGCTTAATTAACGCGATCGCTCGGCGCCACTTCGAACGCCAGCTATAGCTGCCTGTATATTATGCCAAGGGTGCTACGGATTAACGATGCCGTTTGTTGACCGTTGTAATACGAGATATTATTATTTTTCTAAGAGATACGGTTGCGAGATTCGAAAGTATTATTAACGAAACTTATTTTATAATTTAAAGCACTTTTTGAGAATATAATTCTTTAAAAGCCCTTGTACAGATCATATCTCAGCGTGTTTTTTAAAAGTTTCATTGCTGGATGTAAGCGATATAATGTATAAGAAGATAATAAATCATCGTGAAATTGGAACACGCTCGAAATTACGCATTGCCGAAAAATTCATGCTGGGTGTTACACGCGAAGATTTCCAATGCGAAATAATCGATTATTTCGATATTAAGCTTTGATACGATCCTCCGGAACAAGAGCATAATTTTAAAAATTAATGCGTACCTTCGGTTTCGAAGATAACTCCAAAACAGATTAAAATAAAAATTACACGGTTTCGTATCGTTCTAGAGCATCGAAAAATAATTTAATATGTGCCGGAACGTGCAATTCTTTTAATTACGGACAACTACCACGATAATTATAATAATTGATTGTAAATATAATGATTGACAGTAGGTAGTATATACATTCAAAAATTTTTTAACTATTAATAATTACGTTTTACTTTTACTTAATTAAGCATTATTTGTGTACGAGTATTCGTTAATTATATAGCAAGTGCGTTTTATATGTTTGTAAATGATAATAAATTGTGAATTATAGCATATTAAAATTTATAATGCAAACATTTTCCTGAAAGTTCTCACTTTGAAAATCATAAATTATCCAATCCAGTTAGTTATTAAACCTAATTAACTTTCATTGTTCGCGCCTCAAGATCCATACCGGACTTTCTTAAAATTTAACAGAAAAGACTATATATCTCTTATAAACTCTTTTACAAACGTAATCACAGGCTTCGCGGATGATCAAAATCATCAGCTTTATGTGCGAACGCGTCGTTGAAATTCCGAACGAACCAATTATCCGACCACGAGATAAGCCCCGACAAAGGCACCGTTACGGCGCAGGCGCGAAGCAGAGAAGTCGGCATGATGGATGAAACGCGAGGGGTGTATGCGCACGAAGGAAACCTCGCGCGCTCACTCGTTAGGTATCAGGTTGCGCTATAAAGAGGGGCTAAAAAGGGCCAAAAAACGTCCTCCTCGCGCATGCGCTAAATTTACAACAATCGTTTCGAGATTCAGATTTACTACCGGCGCGGCTCCGCTGACTGACGCGTAAAGCGATACCTCTATACACATTCGCTCTGTGTATATGTATATGTATTCACTCGTGACGGAGATCCTAGATTAGAATGCAGCGCGTATTTTGCGCAAAAAAAGCGCGCATCGCGCGCCCTGACTGTATATTAGCATTTAGCGTTAACGTCCGCAAGTACAGCCTGCCGGTATATGTATACAGTGTGCGCCGTGTATAGCATACTTTTGCGGAGTGAATTTAACGATTCGCGGGTGTATAAGGGCTGCGCGATATTTCAGTTTTAGTGCCACGGACTAGGGAGTGTGAGAGTTGGGACGGGCGACGAGGTGGGAAAAATTCGCAGTGATTTATCGATGCTGCTTTGGCGTTTTGGAGAAACGCGCCGAGGTTCCGCCTCGTATACCGTTAGCAAAGAATATTAACGTGAAGTTTTTGCAAATTCAAAGTTGGATGCGGGATGTATGTATAGGTCGTTGAAGTATAGACAAAATTAAAAGGATAATCGATGAAAAGAAAGTTGATGTTTACTTTTGCGCTATCGCATTGGAAACTGCAGTGCAGTGAAAAGATTAAAGATACATTACGGACTTTACAGTTGGAATTCTATTTTTCGATAATTACTTCTGACTAAACTCGTATATTTTCACATTTAGAATTTAACAATAATTAAAAATACCGTTCATGGCATTTTGATATTAATGGTCCTATAACTTATTCCTTTCTTTGGATAATGTCATCTGTGAAAGTCATGGAAAGGCGTTGAGCTTTTTAATGAGAGTTACGTATTTACTGTGGGTATTTTTCAGTTTGCGGAAATTAATTTACAGTCAATGCGTCAAGAAAATCTTAATTGCGTCAGTCAGTGCTTAAATTCTCGAAACTGTTTTAGTGTTTAGCCGTTTTCATCAAAATTATGATTTATACGAATGAATATCTCATTTAGTTTATTAACGTCAAACAAAATAAAAAGTTGCATGATTTATAAGGCTAATAATGCTATGTTCATAGAAATACATAAATTTTGTCACGTCAAATTATCGTCTCCTCAAGAGTATAATAAACATAATTACATGCAAATTCATCAATAAAAAAACAACATTCAACAAATAATTCCTCAATAATGGTTATCGTTTTTATGTTTGAAAGTGTAAAAACACAAAATTTTAATGCCGTTTCTCCATTCAAATACTCTTTCAATTCACTTTCGAAACAATAACGGCATTCCTCAATAAAACATAAAACTTTTCGTTGAAACTTTCGGCATGACACGAACTCCTCTCCCTCTCTCTTCAAATTTAAATAACCATTCACACTCGTACTCGCAGTTGTAAATTAACGGGCCCTTTTGCGTTTTATTGGTCTTCGCGCAATAACCTCGCGCCACCGAAATCACCGGCAAGAGAAAACCTCGTCACAATCGAAACTTTTCATTTTCAATAAATCATATCGAACTGCCAGAAGTCGAAAATCCAATTTTCGTTTCTGGAACGAAAACCGAAAACGCAGTGGAAGGGAACAGCTGGTGCACTGCCAATCGCAATTATGCTAATTTTCGTTTCTTTACGAGTTCGAGTACGTATTCTTACCTCCTTCGAACCTCTTTGGTCAGATGATTAATGCCTCGCGCCGCGTTTCGAAATTTTTATCTTCGTTTTTTTGGCAGTGGTTCTTTCCCACTTACACTCGTGTGTTTTCTTATGTGGTACCGTTCCTTTCCTCTTGTTTTCTTTGTTTTTTTAGTATCACTTTAAGTACTACTTTTTTCATTCTTTTGGATCTGCTTTCTCACGCAGTCGATAAACTCTCTTTTGAATGTCATAATATTTGATTGTTTTCCCGACAATAAAATATTTTGAATGATTTTTTTTCTTTTTTTTTAATTGAAAAAATTAAATTTTATCGTAACTGACCTACTTTTTAATGAAACTTATAAAATATCAACACTATATTCACTTTGCATAAATTTTAATAGCCAACTAAAGTAATAATATTGACATTTTGTTACCTTTTGGCCATTAATGTTCTTGTGCTCGTACTATGTTGAAAGCCAAGCACTTAGCAAGTAACAGAAGTTCGGTTTAGTAGTTCAGTATCTCATTATTTCTCAAGTACGTCTTAAGCACACTCTAAGTTTAAACAAGTTTTTGTATATTACCATTTTTCTTTCTTGGTATAATCTGTTTGCCTAATTAAACTACTATCTAATTTATTAAAGACCTTTATTAAATTTCCTTTTTAAATGAACTAGAGTTTATCTCAATAATATTCTGTTATATAACAACTATATGGATACAAAATTATGTGTAACACTTTGATTAATTTACATAATAAACACTTAAACTTTTTATATTTTAGGGCGAAGTCCAAAAATGGTGGCCGATTACTTAGGGAGAAACTCGAAAAAATCGGACTCAATCTTCCTGCTGGAAGGAGGAAGGCTGCCAATGTCACATTATTAACGTCCTTGGTGGAAGGTAAGATATTTCATTATAACCGATATTATAAAAAGATCAATTACAGTATAATAAAATTAGATGATAAATAACAAATTTTGTGAAAAGAACGCTGGTATTCATCACTTACAATAGCAACATCGAATCGAAATATTTATCGAACAACAGACAAATTTAAATGACAATACGTCTCCACATCATCCACGATCACAATAGCCCTTATAAAAGGAAATACCCTCCGATAAATCTCACCTATCCTAAAAATGATCCGATCCGGGTACCAATTCCAGGCATCCAACAACGGAATTTTTTGAAATCGCAAACCTCGCCTACCGGCAACAAACGAAAAAGAAAAAAAAAACAACTCCCATAATCTCGATATGTACCTGCGTAACTCATCGCCGAAAGTTTCGGGCCGTGTATAGCCCAGGTTCAAAGGGCCAAAAGGCGCGATCCGGCCCACAAAGTCTAGCCGCTCCGTTCTAATGACGCGCGCTGGGTGTCGCCGCGGACGCTGATTATAATTTACGATCGGCGTGCCATCGTAAAACACGCGGCGCACGGCCGTGCTGTGCTGACGAGGAACCGTGAATAATGAGGGAAAAGGGTTTATACGTGTGTCGCGCGGTGAGGGAGACAGAGAGAGAAAGGGAGACCTTGATCGCGCTGATGAAGGGCGATGAAAAAGTTTATTGGCCGGAATTTTATATCGCGCGGGAGGATGGATCTACCCTGCACATATGAGCTGAATGATGTTGTTTTGTTGGCTTTCAAATTGTAGATTGGCCGTTGTTTTATTCTTTAGATTTTAACCATTGTAGATTTATTGTAGCAGTAAATATACGAAATTTGCTGTATTTAATATTTTTTTAATTACAACAATATAATATACATTCAAGAAGATTCTGGGAGATTGAAACCATTGAAAAATTCGTCCTTACATGGTTCTTTACTTTTATGTTAATTAAAAGTATTTTCTATTCTATAATCCTTACTAAAATAAATTATGTTTGTTTAATCGCAGATATAACTAAATTCGTTTACTTAACATTTCATAGTTAATTACGATTCCTTGTACTTGATAGCATTTTAATAGATGTTCGGCGCTTTCTTTTATATTCATAATGATGATGACTAAGATGAATCAAGAGAAATGGACTATTATGTAATCGAAAGTAACTCTCTTTGGCACTACAGCGTGTTTGCCAGCAATCAAATACAAATGATTGAATAAATTACAAAATCAATAAGTTTGATTGTGTGAAAAGAAAGTTATTTAAATGAAGTCGTATAATATTTTACTATCCTACGATTTATTGTTTACTTGCCAAGGAAAATAATTTGCATGAAATAAGTACATATTCATTTGGCATTCATAAAAAACGGGAAAATATATATAGCTTAACAAATACTGTTTGCATACATAATTAGGCTCAAAACTTGGAATTTTATGATAAAAATCAGAATTTATCTACTATAAACAATAATAACTCAGAATTATTGTCTAACCTAACATCTTTGTAAAGCTTATAGCGAATGTAGTAAGCGCACTCATATAAACTTTAGGAATTCTGCAATTTTTAGAATAACCGTAGATTGATTCTTCATATTGGCATACTTTTAAATCTACATTTTGCTTGCATAAAATAACGAGATCACAGTTTTATTTCATTTCTATAAAGTCTTCTATAAACTCCGCATTCCCAAAAGAGGCACAACGAAACCTTGTTAACTGAAACGCCGCAATAAAAACGAAGCCGATACAGAGGGCTTGGCAATGCAAATGAGAAGAAAAGAAAACACTCTCATGTAACTACTCCGGTTTTCGCGGGGGCGGAGCGTGCTGAGATCTCTCTATTTGTCGGGCGAGAAAAAGCGCGTGGTGACTCTGCAAAGTTTGCACGCACGCCCCTCGGTTACGTCAGACGAACTGCATTCGCAAGTGAGACAGTGAATCATTTGCTGATTTCCTTGCGCTCTATTTTTAATTCGTCCTTACCTTAAAATGGAAATTTCTACGCTGATGCTAGGAACTTTTGGGATTGGTCTTGATTTTCATGAGTTTGTTTATTTTTATCGTTGTATTTTCTTTTAACTTCCATTTCTCAAGAACCTATTAAACTTATAATTTTTCGTGTTTGCCTACAGTAGCTTATTTTTCATGGAGTTCTTTTATTTTTAATATGAATATGCTTTTGTATTTGTTATCGCGTATAAATTACGTATCTTCTAAAAACATACATTAATGTATATATGATTTATGAACTTTTCAGGCTCGTTAATATTCGCAAATACTGTAGCTCATCTCGTACATAGAAAATAATGAGCAATATTTTAAAGTAAACAAAATAAATAATCAAGTAAACCTATAAAACGTCGTGAGAACTTTACCTAAACAACGTTGGCATCTTGTTTAGGATAAGGAACTGGAAGAGAAAATTCAATATAACTTTGACAAGATTTTTGTCTCTTAATTCATAAATGCAACTCTCGTCATCACCTGTATAAATCCAAAAAGAGCTTTTGAATTATTGGTTATGTTACGAGTCGTATATTTCTCTGAGAGTTTCTTATTCAAATTTGTAAAGAATGAAATTTATTTACTACCAGTCTAATACATTCATACACATACCTTGAATAACTGTACTCAAATTTATTAGCTTACTTCTTATAATTGTTTTACTTACTATATTGTTGTTCACTAATGTATCTTTTTTATGTGATTCACTTGTAATGCAGAGAAAGTGGCCATTTATTGTAATATATAATGGTACATCGATTGAATTTTTTTTACATTTTTAATATTGTAAAATAATGACTCTTTAAATCGAAAAGAGATCATTCGCATTATGTTAACACGCGTTTCTTAACTCTCCAAGCCATAAAAAAGGCTCGTTACATTTATTATTAATATAATTCATACACGAGCACCTCGCACCTTCCACAATTAATAATCGAAAAAGAACGAAGTCGGGCATATTTTTCACACTTTCTCCGGCGGGAACTCTTAAAAACGAAGATAAATCCCGTTAACCCAAATTGTCGCCTTTTCCCAAAAAAGCGCGCGCGAAAAATCCCCGTGAGAGTCGGAATCGCCTTCCCGAAACTTCATTCGCGGCCTGCCGCGCCGTCCGGCAAAAAATAATTACAGCTCCGTGGCGCGCTGCGCGTTCTAAACCGTATTAATTGTATAATACAGCTCTCGGAACGACTGTGGACACCGATACACTCGATAATCGGCCGATTATCGCGGCATTTTTCCACGTAAGGGGTTAATCCATTAACCGACTCTTCCTTCCTTTGACTCTCCGCCGGCGCTTTTCACGTTTCTTTTTTCTTCCTCCTATACACACGTGCGCGCGCTTGCTCGGTTCCCACACTTTCGCGCGGGACGCGACGCGTGTATATGGACCGCGCGCTCGCGCGGACAATTACATACACATGTATATATAGCTGCGTGGGCACGCGGAGTGAGAGCAGCATATGAGCAGACGCTCGGGAGCCGCGCTCGAGCGACGAAACGAGATCGAACAATGTGATCTCGCCGACCTGATGGATTGCACGCGTGTCAGCCTGACGTCACCTTTCGGCTTCTCTTTTTCACGGCTCGTATGTACTGATGCAACGGCTTTTAATAATAGACTCTTCTCTCCCTTTTATTTGTCTTTTTTTTGTACGTGTGCGCGCTCGCGTATGTAAAGACGCCGAGTTTCTTTCTTCTTTTTGCGCTTGCGCGCTCCAAACTGGTTCTTCCAGTATTGCGCAATGTCTGATATATATTCGGCCGATCTCGTTTGAATCTATGCGGCACAGCCGATTTTTGACACGTGTCCACCGCGCGCCACTTTTTCTCGGCGATGCCAATTTCGTTCGTGTATTTATATTTCAAAAAGTGTAATTCTGATGCGCTGGTAAATGGGGTAATTAAAGGCAATTATCGATAAATAAACCGTTTTTACGCGCACTTTTTAATCGGTTCGGTAAGAGGTTCTGGAATTTGGGCTTTCGCAGAGTCATCGCGCGAGCGTATATAAAAAGCCGTTTAGTGTTTTACGCGTGGGTTGGTATTTAATTTTAAAGAGTCAAAGAGAGTTGTCAAATAATTGAATTGAACAATAAATGTTCCGCAATGTAACTTGTAAATATGATGCAACTATTTTTTTAACAATTAATTACAAATCATAATTAGATCTTGATTAGTTTATTTCACCTAGTATTCCTTTTAAATGTGAACCCATTCGTTGTTCTAATCGTTACAGCAAAAAAATTCAAATTACTTGACACACAAATTAAAAATTCTGATTGACGTCGACAAAGCTCTGTTGGAAAGCAGCGGGACGATTTCGTCTCTCTTCTCCTCTATACCTAACCACCGAACAAATTTCTTAGAAGAAATCAATCTAACGAACTTTGCGGAACACGACCGTTTAATTTTTCGGGGCTCGAGAGTTGTCCAAAATTTATCTACCATTGTGGCGAGTAATAGAACGCAAATTGTGCCTGTGAAAATCAGAGCGCCGATCTCTAAAACGATGTAACGAGGAGATTAAAGAACTACAGCCGAACTGTTCTATCGCCATTGAAGGTATTGATCCTGTAAATAGCATATGATCGTTGCCCCAGGTGATTCGTAGGTGATAATACATTATAGATTGAGACTTTTATTTTGAATTGATAAATTTCATTTACTCGTTAAATACTGTTTTGCTGTTCGAAAAAAAGCCAATCGATAACAATCTCCAGCGAAGCAATCAATTAAAATCAATTATATCTAATAAATTGAATCGCGCAATCCTGTCCACAAAGATTCACAATAAATCGACAATATCTGCATCATCGCAGCCTCAATATTATGACGGGTCGACACGTGGTCGAAATCACGTGACTGATCGCCGAACAAATTGACCTCCCGCGAAACGGTATAATATATCCACTCATTGCTATCACGCGCACGATACGTATACAGGTATGTATACGCCACCAAAATTAAAGTTTGTCTTTTACGCGAATTTTTTTCCGGTCGCGGCTTCATTAAAATCTTTTATTGATTTCCGCCAGACGCGATAGGCGAACGCGGTAGGAAGGTGAAAAAAAAATTTTATTACCTCTCGGGAGTCATTATCGCGGCGTGCACGGAACAAAAAATCGGGTTAATGGAAAGATTGCGCGAGCCGAATTTGATATGAGTTATATTGTGTTATAAACCTTTCTCGTCGTTTTTGCGGGGCTGTCGCTGAGACGGCAAAGTTAATGTAGGAAAGAGGAACGGACCAAATCTGTTCTGCTGTTACAATGAATGACGTAAAATTATAGTAATGAATGTGCACTTTCATATTTTTGCAAAGGAAGGAAAAATGTGAAATACAAATTTATATTAAATCTACAATTATAAATTTTCAAAAATTAAATTAAATTGAAAGGCTATAATAATTGAATTGAATAAAATATATTATATAATAATTTAAATTGAATTAAAAGGGTTATCAGTTTAAAGTCTTAATCACTGAGGACAACAGAGAGCTCAAGTAAAAAAAGAAAGCAAATACAAACAACGGCAGAAAAAAAGAAACGCGGCGCAAATCGTTGTATGCACAAAAAAAACAACAGAAAAGCCGCGTCAACGCGTAAAGTCTCGAATTTATTTTTTCCCGTCATCGAAGGGCCTCACACTGGACTTTCTCACGGTGACTTATCGCGGTAATTAAGCGAGTACCGCCGCTTGCGCGCGCTGTTACGTGTGTGAATGCGTATTCTCGCGTCTCGCGAGCGCGCGGGAGATGAGGAAAAAGCCGATGGAGCGAGAGATAAAAGACGCGCCAAGGGAAGAGACGAAGAAATAACCGAGAACGAGGTGAAAGTAGCCGCTCGCGCGCACGAGGAAAAACATCGATTATCGCAACGCTCGTGCTCGCAGTTTCATTGTCCCCTCGATTCGGGAATGCGGTATATTGATGCACTATTATGTCGTTAGCTCCGAATGTAAGTGTGTGTGTGTGGGAAAAAGTCGCTTCCTAATTTATACGGAATGGTTCCGCGAGTATTTGCATTTTTGTCGGATTACGGTGAATTATGGCTCGAGCTTGATGATATTTTATAATGTAATTGTAAACGTCCAGGTGAATTGGACGTCACCTTTCTTCCGTTTTATAACATAGCTGTAAAATCTGTTTGCTGCGAAAAGTGATTGTACGTAATAGCAAGGGGTCGAGTGTTGAATTGAAAAATTTATGTCTACCTAATTGACACGTGATAATTTGCTGAATTCGAAACTACTTTTGAACGAAATAGCCTTTTCGAATAAATATCTTCCTAACTCATTTATTCAAAACAAATTGTTACAAATAGCTTGTTACTTTCTATTCTGAATCGATTTTTTTGTTATTCACAATACCCGCGCGCCTTTCTTAATCGACTAAAAAAAAAAAATTACAAAAAAATTTTTTTATCACTGTACAAAAACAACGCGTAATATTTTCAATTCTCCGCCACACTGAACGTAATCAATCTGCGAAACCGAAATGAGACTCTCGAAAAAACGTCTCTCCGGGTACCTCATCAACGAATTCATCAGAGCCGAAAGAAAGTGCGTGCTCGTACGTAGGCGGCGGCGAAATAGAAAACAGATGGCATAATGATACACATATATATACATGCGCGAGATGGTAACAAAGCGACGACGTTCCAATTTCGCGAGCAAGTCACCTGCCCCAGCGCGATCTCCTGCGTAGGAAGCCCGGCGTCGGCCTTTGGGCGAAATAAATTCCCCTTGACACGCAGCAGCGAGCTGGCGGAAGTAAAAGTGATGTTAGCCTTTTAATTATCTTTAATGTTTATCTTTACAAGCGAGCGCGCAAGTTGCGCCGAGAGTTTAATGAGTATTCAAGCTTGAATTACATAAACAATTCACTCTTTACAGCATTTTTGCATTGTAAGAATTCGAAATTATTTTCTCAAGACATCTTTTACGCGAGAATAACTTACAATTATTTTAAACAATTTTATTTATTATTAAACTGCATAAAAAGAAAATTATACGTAATTGATCTTTTTCCCCAAAATAACGTCGATGCGCAGTTTACTAATCACGATTGTTTTTGCAGGGGAAGCCATTCACCTAGCCCGCGACTTCGGCTACGTCTGCGAGACGGAGTTCCCGGCGAAGCAGGTCGCCGAATACCTGAGCCGGCAGCACTGCGAGCCGCAGGAGTCGTACAGGAGGAAAGAACTTCTACACGCCACCAAGTGAGTTGTACCTCCAAGTCCATCGCCTTCTCTAACCAAGATTCTTTGGATTTGTTCACTATTTTTGCACTATTCGTAACATGTTGGTATAATAAAGATTTATCGTTTGACAGGCAGATCACCAAAGAGCTAATGGACCTTCTGAATCAGGATAGGTCACCTCTGTGCAATACCCGACCACAGCACATCTTGGACCCGAGCATACAGAGACATCTCACACACTTTTCTCTCATATCGCACGGTTTCGGTAGTCCGGCCATCGTCGCTGCTCTCACAGCCATACAGGTAAGTTTTTACTAGAGCATGAATACTTTGTCTCTTGAATTAGAAAACTAACATGTTTGTTCTTGAATCTTGCAGAAGTTCCTAAGCGAGTCCCTGAACCACATGGAGAAGATGTACCCGGGCAACGGTAGCGGCGTGACCAGCAGTCAGCAGTCGAGCCTCGACGTGAAGAACAAGGACGGCAGTCTGATGAACGACATGAAGAAGTGACGCCCGGACGACCCGCCGACCTCGAACGTCGTCACCTCGATTAGGCACTCGTGGCCGTACAACTGAACGGGCCGCGAGCGGCGCTTTGTCGCGGCAGCGTCGCGTGGGGATCGGCAGGTTGACAGCCCGCAGACACGGACCCTCACCTCCTTCTTCCTCAACAGCAGACAAAGCTCCAGGCCCTCACCCCCTCGTCCTCCGGGCGACAGCGGCAGGACGAGAGGAGACAATTGAAGCCGTCCGAGGCTAAACGAGGGAATACACACAACACGCACACACGCACACACAGGCGAGCTACCGGGAGCGAGATTATCTCCGAGAGACAGACGTTTATAGTCAGCGACCGTTGTTTTGTTGATCGTTTCAATACATGCGGACTTTGGCAAGGATCTCGTATTCGTGCATTATTATTTTTTTTTTGTGTATTAATCTATAATATGACATATATCGTTTTATCGTTTTATTGTACAGAGTTGTAAAAATGAAAAGAAAGCCGAAATCGATTATGATAATATGAGTTTACCATGACAAGTAGTTAACGGGGTTACTTATATAACGATAGGAATGTACTTTAGGATCGAGACTACGTATCGTATATAGCTGTACCATTTTTGCGTTGACGAGTGCGCCCACTGCGTAGATTTAATTTTTGAGAAGAGTTGTCAAATTATAGGGACCTAATCTTTTTTATCTCTTACGAAATAAAGCATACCTATTCTAAAAATAAAAAAAAATCATACATAATAAGAGACGTACAGATAGAGCGTATCAATTTTATTGATAATTGTCTACCATCTAAATATTTTATCGTTTACAATTACAAATACAACTTTTAAAGCTTAGGACAATCTTTGTACTGACTCTTCTTACAAAAGTAAATCGTGCTGACAAGCATTTTATTGTGTATGTGCAACAACGACGATCCCTTTGCTCGATACGAAATCTTTGCTGCTCTCAGAAAGAATGAGACAGACGCAGAGAGAGAGAGAGAGAGAACGAGTGTGAAAAAATGGGTGGGAGTACCGGAAATCTTTCAATCATCGTGCCAATACGAATATAAAAACTTGCCATTATTGAGATGTGCCAATTATAGCGTCGAGCGCGCGAGAAGATAACGTGATCGGACGCATCGGCAAGCTCGATGATCCTGTACGATATATATAGGTCAACGAGTAAGGGTGAACAACAGGAGAGATGACGAATTGTCTTGCGGGAGTCGAGCGACGTGTACTCAAGTTCGCTGTCGGCCGGATCTAACGTCGAAATTGACCCAATCGCACAGACGAAATTCAAATTCGTTCGATTTCGCAAGTCACGAATTTTAATGGATTTCGTCTTCTCTTCGCCGTTTAAATATTTACGAAGTGTACAGAATCTCAGGATCAATTTGACAAGTTCGATTAACTTGTGCGCGCGTCTTGGCGTGAAAATAATACACGCCAAAGATTACGTGCGGCGACGTAATCTCGGTATCTTCGAAACACAGCGCTGTAAGCTCGAATCTCGAAAAACAATGGAAAGATGTACTGTATGACATGTATGTATATGTATATACTTCAGTACACCCCTACGTTATTCAGCGTAATAGAAGGAAGATTAAAACAAAACACATTCGAGAGCGTGAGATCGATTCGCACTAGCGTATAAAAGAATCGTATGAAGTACAATATCAGGTCAACCTGAGACATATCTAACTTTGTAAACTAAAAATTATAGGAGTCTAAAAAATAAAAAATTTGCAAATCGCTTTAAGTTTAAATAAATAAAAAAAAATAAATAAGAACTTGAGAGCATTTGATGCTCCGAAGTAAACCTGTACAGAGCATTTGAATCTTTCTTGTGATATAATCATATACAGTTTACTAAGATAATATAAATAAATATATATACATATGTATGTGTGTATATATAAATTGCGAATAAAAAAGAAAATACATGTTTTCAAACTAGTTACGATAAATTAGCGAAGCGTATTATTCGAGATTTTTTCTTATTAATGTGGAATAGACATGGGTAAAATTCATTGTGACTAAATTCGTTATTATTTGTGCCACATTTCTGAACGTTGATCTATATTTTAAAGTTATACTAACAAGTAATTACATAAGGATTTATATATTTATCTTTATCAAACACTTGTTAGTTCGACTTTTTCTTAAGCTTAATTCTCGTATACTGAAAAGATTGTGTAAGTCAAAATGTCATATCAATAACATGTATTTATAATTAAATGGATAATTTAAAAAAATGTGGTATAAATGAGTTTCGGACATTCCAGTATCGATAACAGAAGTAAAACATGAAAGCTGCCCATGTCTAGTGTATAGAAAGACTCCATGTTCGAACTGAAAGCTCATGTTTGACATTTCGTTCGTTAGGATTAACCGCGACAATTCGAACGAACAGTAATGAATAAATAAAATATGCAAGGCAGGCCGGACTAAGCTAAGTTGACGCTACTCGAAATTGCAATAAAAAAAAAGAAAAAAAAAACGAAGGAAGAAAACGTTCGTAGTCGCGTTTGCGTTCAAAACATGGAGTTCTTCATCGGGGTGTATAGCGCTCCTTGCGCCGTAGCTGAAGGCGCGTCTCAAACCTTTTTCGAATTATTTTCACTCATGATACTACACTCACACACATAGTGGAATTCGTTAGTGACTTAATCTTCTCTCAACCCTCGTAAATTAAAAGAGAAAAAGGCGAAGTAACGAAAGACAAAAAATCGCACTTATTTATAATCTCGCTAGAGCCAGCGTAGAAAATGCTATTTTCTACCAGAATTTCTGTGCCAACTGTGAAGAATGTTGTAGACGATTTTTTTGTTGACACATCATTCTAATCTTGTAAGATACTCAGATATAACTTTATTGAATATATTTCAAGTTAGTAGCATATTATATTCTGATATTAATACGGTTCATTTTTTGTATATTGGTGTGTGATGAATAAATAAGAATATTGTTTCTAAGCAAACGTATCCTCGTTTTCTTTTATTCCCTTTTCTTTGTTACTTTTCTCATCTCCTAAATTATTTTTTTAATTAAAGGTCTTACACATTCGTACTTACAATGAATTGTTAATCAATAATGGTTGAACATTGAATTTTGCAAACCCTATTATACTAAAAATTTATTTATTTTTTAAATTACAGTATATCTTAATTAATACCTAAAAATATTTTTATCTCAAGTTTTCACGCTTAACTTTAAAATAAATACAAAATAACATTAAATTAACAGTTTTATATAACCAATCAAACAGAAATATATTTACAAAGTTTTACAAAAGAATAAAAATGAATGTTGTTTGTTTTAAATTTAGTCTTACCTTTTAAGATCTTTGATCTTTCGGATTATAGTGGATTGAAATATCACTATAGCAGGTTTTATAAATAAAATTCAACTTTAATGACAATGTACTTGAAGCTTCAATTCGGAATCATTTTTAATCATATTAATAAAAAGAGTTTAGAAAATGTATTCTGAGAAATAATTTTTATATTAATCTGATATTTCTCAAAGTATATAAACAAAAAATAGTTTTTGTCGTTATAAATCTACATTACCCATTTTGAATCATTTTCAGTTTAGATGACTTTATTGGCTTTACGTAAAGTATATTGCCCTATTTACATCATAGGTTTTGAATCTCACCATTTGCTTATGCTGCTGCCATCTGTTGAAGGTTGTTGGAGTCTGATAAATCACGGTGAACATTTACCGACAGCTGATTTCAGCTCAGGATACGATTTTCATTTACCAACAATAGTAATTTTATCCTGTCATAGTTGGATGACCTTGTCAGATATTTTTATTGTATATTTATAAATATGAGACATACTAGACGGATTTACCGAAGAAAACAAAAATAAAATATAAAATGACGTACGATATATTAAAGTATGCTTTCCATAAATTTTTTATTATTGAAGCAATCGCATATAAGTTTTAGAATTGTCAATAATAATTACTTTATATTTACTGACTGTTTTTTTTTCGTAAAACAATATATTTATTACTCTGAAATAATAGAAGTATCTTCCAGAACAGTAGTTTCTAACGTGTTATAGAATACAGAATGTAATAATGGGAAAAGAAATAAATTACAATGTATTATGTATTATGTAGAAAAATATATAATTTATCTCAAATTTCAAATTATTTACAGAGGATGATAAATTAATTTGTTATAGTATGTAGTAACAGTTCAGGATCGGTTACCAGTCGAGTCCCAGTCAAGCAAGCATTATTGGCTAAACAAATAAAATGCGTTATTCAGTGTATGTGCATAATAAAAGGAAACTACGATTAAATTGTTATGAGTGATTTAAACCTAAAAATAAAAATAATAAATTAGTATAATAAATAATTAAAATCATACAAAATTATTTATATATCTTAATTCAAACTTATAATCAAGTTCAGCTTACAAATAAGTGACATAATTTTAGTGTTTCTAGTTAATGGTGGGCTATTTTTTATTTAATTTTATAAAAGTGAACATCAGAAGGATTTTATGAGGCTTTTAAAATTTCAGTACTGATGAGGACGAGATCTACTAGATTTTAGGTCTCTTAAATAATTACGAATTTGAGAATCAAAGAATCGACCCGCCGTAAAGCATAATTAGGTAGCCAAAAGGCGAAACCCGGCACGAAGTAGACCCTCATCTCGATTACTATTTTATGCGGTCACGTTAGAGCGGTTAGTACTAGGGCAATATTTTATGCTTTTACTTTTTCATCTTTCATGTGTAGGTGAACCAATATTTAGAATAATCATAACTTAAGCTCTAGTAATATATTACTATTATTAAATCTTTTGAATGATTTACTCTAATTTTTGTTAAGTTTTAACATTTCTTACACAACAAGTCGTCGGGTGAGAGGAAAAAGGAGCTATTTCGAAAAAGTGTTGAAAAAGGAGCTATTTCTGGAATGAACGCCAAAGAAGGACATAGGTATTTATTGGGAGTCATTTTTTTTCTCAAAATTTAAGTTGGCAAAAATAGAAACTGTAATCTTGTTTTTGATACGTTATTTGAATTAAATACCTACGTTCAGATTTATAATTAAACTTTTGAAACAAATAGTTTGTTATGTTTATTTTCAATATTGCGCTCATTCGAAACAGCTCCTTCTTCAACGCACATTTCAAATAGCTCCTTTTTCAACGCTTTTTGGAATAGCTCCTTTTTCCTCCCATCCGATGATGTAATGGACAATTGTTGTACAGTTTTTAAAACAATAATCCTCTATTAAAAAAGTAACGACCGGTATATGAAGCCAGAATAAAATGATTGTAATTGGTTGATTCTTATAATCTATAATTCCTGAAAGTGATTCGTGATTGGCTGAAATCAGACGGGATTTTTAAATATTTAAATTTTGAATTTCGAAGATAAGAAAGTATTAAAAAGACATTTAGACATTTTTAGTTGAAAATTGTTTAAGTTTCTAACTTAAAAATTAATATCCTTAAATATTATTACTAAAATTCGGGTAATGTAAATTTAATTAAAATATGAAAAGTTGATTCTTTCCAATAGGTAAACAAATGTTTAGAATTCTAAAGTTTAATTTTAATAAAAACGTCTGGCAAGACGAAAGAAAGCACGCATGAGTTGAATCGAATTTATAATATACCTTTTAGACTAACCAGTCTTTTGAATAAACTCAATTTCAAAAAGTTTCTCTACGACAAAACTTAAATACAGAATGAATTAAATACATGAATCTTACGATTTTCTACTTATTCGACAACAAGATAACGCATATGAACCAAGAAATCATGCAAAGTTGTAAAAGATATTTAAACTCATTTCGCAACAAAACAAGCAACAGCATAGTAACAAATACATATCCGAAGGCACTAGAGCTCAAGGAGATAAGAGCAGGTACCACTATTATGTAGGGACCTGAATGACGCGGTGCTTTGGAGCTGACCTCCTCTACCGCGTCCCTCAAAGTTACACTTCCGGCGAAGCGGTCTCCGTAGTGGTACTTACTCTCAGCAACACCTACACCCCGAGCAAATTGGAGAATGTCGGTGGGTCGAATGAAAGGGAACCACTTGCGAAGTACGAATGGCCGTTAATTCTTGTCGGCACTGCAATTACGGGACGTAAAAAGCCGAAGCAGTTTCGACGCGACCTCGCGTTATGAATTTGCGATTAGCAAACACGTACACACGTACAAAGTCGTCTTAGTTGTGGTGGTTACATTATTCACCCTGGTATTAACTACTATACAAAGATTAAGCGTTACTGGACAATGTGTGACCCTGTCATGTCCGCCTGACTATTCTTCTACCCCACGTTAACTTTATAATGGCTTTCATCGAGTTTGATTATCAATTTTGCAAGTGCGTAAAAGTTAAAACTGAAGCTGGTAATCAAGTAAGTCGTACTTTTCGCTTCTGTTTATAAAGAGTCAGTGAAGATATTTTAACATAGTTTTTCAAGAATTTCAATAGTACAATGACTATATAGAAAAATTTTATCAGACCCAATATTCATTTAAATTGAGATCACATATTTTCAGATTGCACGTTTAATTTCTGGAATATATCTTGGGTGGCGATTGTTTCCTAAGCTAATAATAACTTGTGAATCTATAACAAAATGTAAACTTTAACATCACATAAAATGATTATTTACAAAACGATAAAAAAATTAAAAGATAAAATTAACTGAAAAGAATTGATTAAAACAGTAAAAAATGACGTACGTAAATTATACCTGACATACAACTGGAAATAAAAATATATATACCCTGCATTTCATTTTGATCAATCTTCAGTCAATACAGTCTATATCCTTTGGTTGATCAATAATCGTCTAATGCACTTGTCCGCCTGTAACAACATCCTTCTGGCTTATAGCGATTAGGAGATGTTTAAAAAGTCAAATGTAACACCAAATATAAAATAATTCCAAATGTCAGTCTATGTGATGTACTAACGATCTCTTTATCTTTTGTAAACTAGCCTAAAAATTTGCTACGCACTTCTCAAAAAAAAGTGCAATATTATTATTATAAAGCAAATTTCTCGAGTATCATATATTAATTTAATATTATTGGCGATGACTAAATGGTGCAAATCATTAAGGAATCGTCGGAATAGATGTTTTTGTTTTACTAGATAAGTTCTGACGTTCTCTTAAGAATTTTGAAAGATAAAAAAAAAATTTAGTATAGAAATATGTGTATGGTAGATCTTACACCATACTGAAATTAAATACTAATTGGTATACCTTTGGACAAAGTCTCCGAAGCAGCGTGTTTCAATAAGAGATCGCCTTTGGTACAAGCCAAAGTGTACATCATGCTGACATACTTACATCAAAAGACTCCAGTTTAATCCGATACCGCGAGGACATCAGACCCCACGATAGCATTTCCGCACCTTTTGCCTCGATTGTCTGTATACCTGATAATAATACATGTTAAGGTTATAGCAGGACCATACAATTTTTATTGCCAGTGCACTTAATCCTTTGTTTACACAAAAAATAAAAAATAGAATACTTTTGTTTATTAAAAATTGTTGCTTTTATAATTGAACCACAGTGCGCTCTAACTCAATGATAAAACGGTGATTCATTTATTCAATTAAATTCACTCGTTATGAAAAATATTAAAAATTTTACAGAATTTTCAACTTGCTTGCAATTCTCAAAGGATTAAGTAAATATATAAATAAATGTAGAAAAATAAAAATAAATTAATGGAAAAAAAATAATAATAAAATTAAAAAAAAAGTATAGATACTTAGGTTTTATTTAAGTAAATGCCAAATGATGAAACTAATATGAAATTTTTGCTGTAGAATTTTGCTGTCATAATCTGTTTAATTATATCGAAAACAATTAAATTTATAATAGTTTATTTTAATATAGAAATAATATTTAAATGAAAATAAGATATTTTTACCTGGAATTATAGTATATCTTTAATTAGATATTATTTTTGTTCGTATGTGATTAATATATCCAGTGATTATTATACCCCCCCAATGTATTAGTATATTAGTACTTTAAAATAGAAATTGCAATCTTATTGAGCCTTGAAATATCAAAAAACCTTCAATATTGGAAACAATTATATTTTTTGTTGGCGTAAGCAGTTTTATCTTCTGATTACAATACATTTTAAGGTATTTAAGTAATTAATTTATATTTACAAAACTTCATTTGTTCACTACATGAAATCCAAAGTTTCTCGTAACTTGTTCATGGAACACCGAAAAAAAATGTTCTATTTTCAAATAAATATTTATTTGCATAATACTGTGTAAATATTTATTTAAATTAAAACAATATTCCTTTAAATTTAAATAAATGTTATTTCAATTAAAATAAATATTTATATAGTATAGTATTCAAATAAATATTTATTTTAAAGTATACATTTTTTTAACTGTACATTCATAAGAAAGTAATTTATAGTATCTGATAATCAAATACATCACTACAGCTGAATGATAAAATTTAATTTAATCACACAGTATAAGTAGGTGTGAATTAAAAATTAGAGTACCCAATATATTATTTATACATATTGAAGTATAAAACAATAAATAGTAATTTAATCAAATTTACGATTTACTTTTGTGTAATCATACTTTTTAGGATTATTATGAATAATTAACACTATAGATAAATTATGTTTGTTATGCTTTGTTCGTGGACAAATGATTTATCTCTTAGATACATTTTTTCGGTGTAGAAAAGAGTTTTATACACGCAAGTATAATCAAACTATTTTTTAATATTTAATTTATTTCTCTAGAAAGTTATAATAGCAGCATTATAAGTCTTTGCCCTTTTTTGTCCACGAACTTATATCATTGGAAAATGGAAAGGTATTCAAATTTTAACAATTTTTTATTTGTCATGTATTTATTTTTATTCGTGAGTGGTAATTATTACAGAATCAAAGATAGAAAAAATTAATCGAATGTGTGCAAAAATTGTTGAGATATTTTGAAACTTTACTACTACGTATTATTTGATGTTTTGTTTCCTTATTATAAGGAATAAAATTTATTTTATTCCTAATCTAATTCACTACTTACGTACATTACGTTGAAATATATTAGGAAGAGTACATTGTTCTTACTTTGATTAATACATTTATATTGTTTACGCGTAGCTATTTATTATTAAATTTGTTAACCTGAATGAATAAAGTTTTAACAGTTTTGTTCGCTGACAATATCGGTTACATTCTTATTAATGTTAAGTCCTGATGTCGTAATTATAATATATCAATACTATTTGAACCAGAGATTACATTTCATTTGTAGCATCTATTTTAACAATTTATTTTGTAAATTCTACTTGTTAATCACGATTCTTACACAATATCATGTACTTTATTTGAAGATATGTTGACATTAATAATGGAGTTATTTAAAAAGTTTTACAAAACTTTGCAATCGTCAAAAAAAGTCATGATTTTGTCAATATTTATGCCAAGCTCGAGCTTTTTAGACTTGGTCAAGGTGCCAAATGTGATCCTTTTATTAATTTCGTCGCCAAATTTTAATTATTAATTATATTAAATCTTATTACGCAATTTCAGTGTTATACAGGTTCCAAGGTATATTGGTAGTTTTCTTTTACAGCATGGAAAGTAGTTTCAAAATCAATACTTTTCGTCACAAGAGTTAAGATCATTTTCTTTAAAATCATTTATGATTGCGAAAATATTTTACCTCGCATGAATTATCGTAATTTTTCTATAAAAATGCTAATTGTACGCTCGCGGCTTTAAGAAAAAGTTAACGCATTGAAATAATTGGCTTTTTTTATTAAAATGTACAATAATACATTTAACTTTCTTTTCAATAAATCAAAACGAAGGAAATGTAACGCACGGTACATTATAATCTATCGGTAAAAAATTGTATCACGATGGCGAATCGTACATTGAGAAGCGAAGAAGCTGTCAGTGTGTGTTTATATGATAATAGTACTTCGATAAGAAAGAAACTGGTAAAGTGACATAAGCACGCCGCGCGGATTAATTCCTGGTTATATGCGCCTACAAGCCGCGGCGAGATTTACTCAGGCTTCGAGCTGACGAGATTTTTACCTCTCAGCAAGTTTAACTTTCGGCATGTACATGCCGCCCTCCCTGGGACGGGAGGGATAGGGGGCGGCGCGGTAGCGCGAGCTTTGGCTCGAGCCGCCCGCCCCAGTGGTCGTTGTCTTGTATGATTTCCATGCGCGGCTAGATGAGTCGTCAAATTTCATCGATCGTTGCACTTGAATGTTAGAGGAGGGTTTTTAAAATTCATTAGTTAGTATTGTATCAATTGATTTTGCTTAATTAGTGGCGTCCAGTCGATCGCTTTTTATATCTCATTTTTTAAATGATTATTGCTATACAACAGTTTTACATAATTATTCTATACATGAATATTATTTAATATATTTGTATGATATTGTATTATTTTTTGTAAATAATTATTTTTCTGTTTAAGGAAGCGATTGATTGTTTGACGTTTTTAAAGCATATTTTCTCGTCAATGGAGAATTAATCGCTTATTCATAATTTAATATGCTAATTTTCAACTTGAATGAGTAAACGTAAATATTGAAAATAATTTAACTATATTACTCTCTTTTATTATAAATTATAAAACATTTATGAAATTTCACATAAATTCAAAGTATAAAGAGTTAATTTAAATATTTTTGAAGAAGAATATTAATACTTTTTATTTCAAGAAAATTTCATAATATATTTAATTATTAATTTTAATTTCATTATAAAGAAATGGTTCATTTAATTTTTTTAAAAATTCTAGGTTACAATCTTTTTAACTATTTTATTAGGAAATTTAGTTTCTATGGATAGAGACGTTAGCGTGGAAGAGCTGGAAATTGATTTTTATACAAAAGGTTCTTTATGAATATCCAGTGCAAAATTGTTATTCCTCCAATATATTATGAAAATACATACTACGTATTGTGAACTAAAGCCGCTAATATTCAATAATTGTCCGAATAATACATAACAAACTAAACAATACAGAATCAGGATAGTAATCAATAAGCACAATTTGTATTTGAATCTTTAAATTTTCTATGTATATCCGTGCATGTATGAATTGAGATGATTAATAAGCGACTACAATAGCTGCAACAGATAAATATTTATAGATATCCAGTATTTTTACTTTAATAACGTGAAAGTGAATAGACATTCAAATTATATGTAAAAAGCAATTTATTTTTTATTTATTTATCGGTTATTTTTAATGGAATATAATATCTTTTCATACAAGGAAACAATAAAATATTCAATGAATAAAATGCCTTTAGAAGAAATTTAAAGTCGATATCATCTACAAAAAAGTATTCATTTATTCGTTTCCTTTGTAATGGATTCATTAAATTTTATCATACGTAAGTAATGCAATAAATGCAAACAATATAATAACGCTTATATTTCTTTCGTTGTAACCGTTCAATAACAAAAATCTTCATTATCAATCAACTTTTACTTGCAGAATATCACAGAAATTTAAATATAATCTCGTATCCTACAAGCAGTATAAAGAAATGCAGATATAATTAAATGCACTTAAGTTCGATTTTATACTTTCTAGCTCTTCCACGATAATTTAAAACTACACTCGTTATGTGTACGTGTAAAATTACAGTATAAATACCTGGATACTCTGGAGCATCGTAGTAATCGTGGGAGGAACCATGTGGGCCGGAATCATCTTCATAGTCATATGAGCCACCGCCTCCATATCGCGACGATGGCGGAGGAGGGTACATATCATCACTAAAAGGGTGAAGCAGAACGAAGGTGAAAAATGAGATTATTATGTTATGTTGAGATATACAAGTGTATTTTTTTAGGATGGATCGTCTATATGCATCAGATGTTATTGGGGTACATATTATCATGCAATTTAATCATGCCAAGCTTTCTTCTTACTACTTTTATTGATACTATGCGTTGCGCAATGGAGTTTAATTTTCGTACATGTGGCATTTGCAATCAAAATAGTTTTTCGATTTTAATGCAATATAATATATTCGAGATTTTAGAATATGTATTTAATGACACTAAAGTATGATTAACATTCTATTCTGCGAACTCATGCGTATGGGATGATTTGTCACAAGACAAGCGCTGCGGAGTTTATATATATACTGGGAACTTCTAAAGAGTTCTACTTTATAGCTATAATTCTAAAGTTTCAAAACAATTTACGTGACAACTCATTATTCAAAGATTCGTCGTCTTAAGGAAAGCTGTTTTAATAATATATGTCAGCATCAAACTATATTTATTAAATAACGGAAAATTAATTTCTAATGAAATTTGTTTTGTACAAAAAGTAATCTGTTTTAGTCTATTAAAATTTAATATTAATGATTATACTTGTCAAAAAATTTCGAAATTTTTATGATAATCGAATGAAATAGACGTAATTATAACTCATAAATGTGATGATGTCTTAAACTTTCAAGTTATTTGTAATGATAATTAATGTTTTTGATTTGAAAGAATTTTTTAAATTATTGTTATGAAGTTTGGTTTAAATAAATATTAAGCGCTATGAAAATTTTATAGTCTGGCATTCAAAGCAATAGCAATTTGCAAAACAAACAAGCAGCCCACTTGGAGAACATCAAACCAAAAGCTAAATCACATATCCCATGTACAAATTTTTTATCGGGTACAGAAAAAACCACGTGAAGGAAATACAAGGTCAACAGAGAGATAAGAATGATAAGTAAGAGTGTCGTTTTTGCAACAACAAAAAATAAGTGCAGAATAGGAGACAAGGAAACAGAAAGCTAGAGGACAGGGGTGCAAGCATGCGCGACAAGTTGAAGCAATTCTTTACAAACTTATTCCTCCGCGCGTAAGCCGATATTGGAATCGGCTTGGCCTCGTTTTAACTCAAGGAGAGTCGAATATCCAAAGTAAGGAACATCCGTCCTTCTGATTAATTGCGAGGAATCGCTGCGCGCGGCCTGACTTTATTCCTCTCGGAACTATGGATTTTCTATTAATCTCTCATGTATCCTTGCTATTCTTGGTCAAAACTTTCGTTTGGATTTGCAAAACGCGGTAAATAGATCCCGAATTCAGCGGAGGTCACGTTAGTCAAAATTGAGGATCTTTTATATTTTAGATTATTTTAACGGAATACTGAACATGCAGATCGCAACATAAGAGTGTCCAAGGTTTCAATTCTACATTTAATTTATAAGAAGTATTTTTTAGATACGTCGTTTCGTTTTCATATTATTATTTTCAATAAATTTTTAAACTTACTGAAATGATTTTTAAGAATCGTTCACAAAACTAGGTAAGGAGGACATTATTTAAAAAGAAAAGAACAAAGGTAAATATAAAGAAAGAGCGTTTTTTACATTATGAATTTCAAGCATCATGCTAATGTATCGAATCCTTCAAACTATAAAAACTTAGCTTTAGAGATTTTTGACATGCATTATTTTTCAAGCTTTTCAATATTATTCAAGCAGAAAGTTTTCGAAGAAAGCAGCTATGGTGTAATGAAAAGTTTTGATAAGTAAACGCAATCCCATTTATGTTAACACAAAGCATTAGTTAGCATGTTTTCGAGTCATGAGAATATTTATTTTAATACAAAGCTTTGATACATTTAAGTAAGATAAACTCTTTAAGTTAAAATAAATATTTTACATGTCTCTGATACTAAAGATAATCCTTATACGATAGTACTTGAAAAGCATTTAATAAATCTAAATTATTAATAGAAATTTCACAGCACTCGAACTATCGAGAATTATTTCGAGTGGGGGTTGAAGGTGAAGGAATCGCTTTTGAGCTTTGCTAGCTCGCTACTCACTTTCCAGATGACGAGTAATGACGATCGCCAGAGGGATAACGGCTGCTACTTGAGGAGCCGTGATAATCGTAATCATGGTGGGATCCGCGACTGGCGGATGCCGGAGGCGCTGATTCATACCTATTTGTGCGTCGACAGAAAGCCATTCCGATTGTTATTTTCTTTTATTTAATTTTGAACAAACTAATACTGTTCTTTTAGCATTTTAATGTATATTTTTAGTAGTATTTACTTCGAATTTTGTCTATGTAAACATGTAACATTAAAATATTTTTAAAATGATTTAAAATTTTGGAAAAACTTATTTTAAAACTTAAGTTTTTTAAAAGTTTTTTTAATCGTTATATTAAATTAGAAAATATGATTTGTATTTTTTTATATTTTAAAATTTAGTTTTTCAGATGAACTTTAGAGAATTTTCATATTTTAAATAAAAATTGATAATATTGAATTTGACGGTCCTTTGTCATTTTGATCATTGTAAAAATAAATTTTGGAGCTTTAGAAAGATTTATAATATTTTTTAATAATTAGTAAAATCAAAACAGTTTCAGTTGTAATATATATGCAATAAAAATTTGAAACTTATCAAATATGTTATTTTAACACCTGTAACTTCATGAACGCACAAATCTGTTCAATTATTAAAATCAGCTTTAATTACAGAGTGCTTTGTTAAACACAAATTGCAAATTGCAACTTACCCGTAGCTTTGGTCCATAGCTACCCTTGCGCGGTCCAAGATCGAAAATACCTTGGTCTTGGCCGGAACTGGGCGGGTAACAGGTGCCCGAGATTGTGGTGGCGGCGGGAGAATAGCTGCAATGTAAAGGTTTGATGGAATATTCATCACTTTGCTGAATAAACAGTTTATACAGCAAATTTTTTCGATATTTCTCTTTCAAACAAGTTCTATTGAAACGAGAGTAGATAAAAATAACATTTCATGATTCTCGTGTCTACAGCTAATTAATTTTTCTTAAATTATTTAAAAAATTTTACGTAGCGATGCCATTTACTTTTCGGGCATTTAACGATCATTTTCTGTGACTGTAAAAACTTTATAAAAATCCTTCATCAGTTTGATAAAAAAAAAAAAAAAAAAAAAAACTCACGTCTAGCGGGTCCGCGCATGCCTGGTGGTGGTGGTGGTCCGGGCCTGGTAGCCGGACGGAGGATGCCTCCGCGAGCGCTGGGCCGCCTATCATCCATCGGCTCGTCCACCGTCATCTCCATCTCGCGCATCTGCTCCTGGCGAATGTTGTCGTTGTTGTCAGGGATCAGGTACTTGCGTACTTCCGCGAGGGCGAAGGCAATGCGAGCATGCGCCTCAGCGGGCGGCGCCAGCGCTGTGATCTCCACGTGGAGGTCGTCCGTCAGATGAGAGTACTTCGGGTCCAGGGAGTTGCGCAGGTCATCCTCCTGGAAATTCCATCGAATTTAGCACAAGTAGAAGTAGGTGTCGATTAAGGCATAACAGTTATATAAATAATTTCACGATTCTTGGATAAAATATACGAGTTTTTAGTTAAAAAAAAATTCGTTTTACATATGTTGTTTGGCAGATTTTGTAATAACTTTCTTTATTATATCTTGAAAATTATAATAAAAAATGAATTGATCACATTCCATTCATTTATGCAAATTTCTTTTATTTGTTAATTAGTTATAAATGCTTTAGAAGTATTAAGGGCCATTCAAAAACATTCGACTGATTATCATTTATACATACATTTAATGAAGCAGTAAAACAAAGAGTATTCCACTTCCCGTTATTTGCTCGTTAATAATAAAATTAATCTGTATCAATAGGTGCAATTTACTTTTTAGCAATTACTCTTGGTACGCAACGCATGGAAAATATTTCACGAATTAAGTTACGTGGAATTTTGTCGATTGAAACGTTAAAATTTAAAATTTTAAAATTTTCAAGATAAAAGATTTAATGCATCTGTATTAAGATAAACGCAATATTCCAATGATAATTGAAAATGATTCAATTATATCATACAGTTACACCACTTTGTTTTCGAAATAATAAACGAGAAAATACTGCGAAAATCTGATGCTGAAAAATATCGTTACAATATACGCTCAACGTTAATAAAATTAAAAGAAAAAATGTAATGATATTAAAATATAAAATGCATATATCCAGCGGAGCAAAATCATTTTCTATTTACAGCACAATCACCATTCAGCCTGCGGGGACCATTGTGCGCAGCTAGTCGACCGACCAACGCCAGATCGTGCGCGCGTGCGCGCGCCCCGTAATATTCCACCAACCGATCTCCTGTGTCTTTAGCGAAAATCGCAACAATGGGTCACGTTAATAAACCGACCTGTCCAATAAATTCGCGCGGACGGTCAAAAATAATGGCCGTGTAGTTGTGCGTCTTGGCCTCGCGTGTGCGGTGCAAGATGCGAGATGAATGGAAAGGACGCAAGTGCATAGCGGAAAAAGGCAATTTAGTGCTGTCCCTTTTTTTTATTCGATTTTTTAAAAGCTTTTTCACACTTGCGCTTTCGTGCGGTTCGTATTTCCTTTTTGCGGTTCGCGTGTGAAATATGAGCATCTCGCGTACACGCAGGCTAGGCGGCATTTTTTTTTTTTTTTTTTTTTTTTACGTTAGGTCGATACAAAGTGGACGAGATCGATTTTCGCGGTTATTTGTTGGGTGCTCGAAGTGGCTACGGGGTTATTCGAGAGCAGTTGTTTGATTAGGGACTTTTTGCCGAGTAAAAAATTGCTGTGAACCGAGTGTACGTTCGTATACTTTTTGAAAATGTCGCTCTCGTGTCAGAGCATGGGAAAAAGTTGGCTGGCACATTCAGTTGCCGTTATTGTTGGGAAAGTTTGGAAGATAAATTGAAAATGCCGGTGGGGGAACAAGATATTAAAAGTTAAAAGTCGTTCTTGGCACTTTTATGAAAACGAAAATAATTGAAAGAATCAAAATTATTTCTAGTTTCAGTTTGGAAAGTTGTTAGATTTGGAAACTGGAATGCGCAAGTTCATGCACACATTGCAAAAACATCGGAATTAAAGAACATTTAGAAGAAAAACAGAATTAAAAAATGTATTGGTAACTGGCATACACAAACGTCAGTTTACATGAAGTTTAGAATCTCGGATAATCCTGGCACCTCGAAAGTGGTAAAGTACATTTTTTATTACAAAGTAGCGCTGAGCTTCCTTTGCCTTTGTGTATTCCTTTTTACTATTGCCAAAGGAAAGTGAGCAGTGGAGAGATAGCTCTACGTATATGAAATATTACTCCCTCAATAATCCTTCTGAATTTTTCATCAAAAGATCGCAAAGTTGCTTTTTATCAGTATTGCCTAAGAGTTGTAGAAACGAAAGTAAGCAAGAAACGAAATCTCCGTATACGAGAAAAGGTAAACACAGTCTCAGAATGTACAAAAGATATGAGAATTCCAAACGATTTCACGCGAAACGTACCGTAACAATAACGACGAAAAAGCAACGATAAGCGTAAAGATTATCCAGTCAGGCGCGTTTATGCTTTGATCGCGAAATTCCCGGAATAAGATCTTATTAAGCTAGACGCGTCGGACACGTTACTACGCGATCTCTTTGATATATAATAGACGTGACTGATTAACAAGTAGTACCGAGTATCTAAATAATTGATTGTTTATTAATAAGCGCCTCAATAATTGAAAAAGCCTTTTACAGTTTGTTTAACTGCGTGGTATGAATATTTTAATTATAATATGCATAAAAGTGAATAAGTCTTATAACATGATAATGAGAATAGAATTTCATTTTCAGTTCTGCCTTAGCATATTTTGGAATAAGATTTTTTCTAGTAGAATTTTCGGATTTAGAACAAAAAGTTTGATAATAATGAGTAAAAAAACGGGTTTCACGGTGATTATCAATTATGAAGGGGTAAAAGGCAAATCTAATGTATAAAGCAAATACATCTCTTTTATGAACTTAAAAGCTTAAAAAAAATTTTACCAGATATATTTCAAATGAAATTTAAATTTCAGTAGAAAATGGGCATCGACATCATAATTAAAGTTGGTAAAATAAAAATCTACTTTATTAAAAACAGATCTTTTACGCTAATTAAAACTTTTTCTACTAATTAATATCGATGGGAACATCGAATGTACTTAACTTATAATCCCTAATTAAATTATTAATTTACACAGTTTATTCATTTTTTTTCAAACAAGCAATGCATTAACTTTATTTATACTGATGTTGTAATATTAAATCGTGATTGCAATTAAAAAGCAGTCAAAAATCAAGTATACACGAGTAAGTAGGTGTACAAGGTAAAATTAGTCCGTCATTACACACCGACAGTTTTCTCATGTGAGTTCCGCGCTATTTTAATTATGACCGCTTATTCATAATTTCATTTGAGTAAATAAACGTGACAATTACAAATGGTATTAATTAAAATATTAAATGATATTGTGTAGCGCAACAAATGTATTGCATATTAAAGCAAATTGAGTTTCATTTGCGTGCCAAATCTAAATTCATGACTTAAGAATGCTTATAACTTTTACAAATGATAAGTCAGTATTGCAAGAAGAGTCTTGTAGTAAACTATCATTTCGTAAGTTTCGCATTGTAGATTCATCCGGGCCAAACTTATAAATTTACAGGTATCGATAATAAAATTAAATGGCCCGGTATAGATTTAGCGGAGGAATGACAAAAGGAAAACTTTCTCGGAGTGACATAAAAATCAGTAAGACTCCGCCGGCGTGGGGAGGGAGAAGAGGAACCCCGAAGAAGCCGAAAGAAAGTAGCACTCGCGCGCGAGACTTTTGAGGGGGATAAAAAAGAGAAAGAGAGATCGCGAATGGAAAAGTAAGAAAGGGGTATATCGATGGGAGTGAAGTATAGGCATTTCTAAGATAAAAAGTTTAAGGGAGATACATCCGGGGAAATACTACCAGCGATAAATCATTGTCTCTATAGCAGATTGAGGCGGACATTACCAGGGAAAACAGGCGCGCGTCGTATTCCGAACGACTGCGAGAGCCGATGTTACGACGGGTGTCTCGCACAATCCGCGACGCGTTTTTCCCGTCGCCCTTTTCTCTCCCCTCTCTCTGTCTACTCTGGCGTTGTGCATCTGTCGCGTTCCTTGATATAATTTACACGATGCACTGCGAAAACAAGTGAAAATTTAGTCCGTACCCTTCGGAGGGTATGTCTTCGGGCCTGCGACGCGGGTAGACTGAAAAATGACGCTACCTTGTTTTCTGTATATATTCTTATCTGTATTACAGCTGAAGATATATTCATTTAACCTTTATCCTGCCGGAAAGCCTATATATAGGCTCGACCTCTGACATGAACTTTGTATATAGTTGATACGTG